>CATIWF010006203.1:0-26723 GCA_949630135.1 Balakata baccata | reverse complement strand
AGAAGAAAATTAAACTCATGTCTAATTGAGTAATGAGTCTCAATGATAAGATCTAAAATCACTTGGGCTAGGTGTGTAGTAGTCAGTCTAGCGGGAGCTGACACATATTCTGAACCGAGTGGGGTATAGAATGGTGAAAGGACGAGTTGCACATATTGTTGTCTATGGAAAGGTTTGCAGTCAAACCACTGACTTTCCGGTCAATTGGGATCATGATGTGTTGCTAGATACTGCTCATGATTTGCTTAAATTATTTGATAATTTAAGTGGCCAACATAACCGGGAACCTAATGGGTCACACGTTTTGGAGATGTAAAGAATGAGTAAAATAGCTTAGGATGAGATCCAAAATATGAGAAAATTATTTTGAGTCGGTTCGCGATAAGATCACAGAAAAAATCGCTCGGAGGGTTAACGGGTCCGCTAGCCTAGCAAGCCTGCTGATTGGCCTGCCAGGCAGGCCAGTGGGGCCTACCCAGTAGGCCCGGGTGCTAGCGTGCAGCAGCATGCCAATCACCCTATATATTGGCCAAAATGGCCATGGCACTATTCATGCCTCTTCAAATTCTTCTCTTCTCAATTTTGATCTATTTTTTAGATTTTCTTTTGGATCTAAAAGACCCCAATTAACAGAAAATAGACAAAAAAAAATTTTTGGAGAAAAAAATTTTTTGGAGAAAAAAATTTTTTGGAGACAACAAGAAAATTAAAGAGTTTGATTTTCTTCTTATATGAATATACACCATTACTAGCACTTTGAGGTATGTTCAAGTCATCTCCCTAATGGTTTCATCCTCTCATTTTCACGTGGATATTGTTAGAGACAATTCAAGATTGGATTGTTGTAGTTTGCTACAATCCAATAAGGTGAGAAGTTGAAGAAAATCAAGAAATTATAAAGGTATAAATTCTAAATTTTCTTTGGTTAAATTAGTTTTAATTGGCACATGTATAATCCTTTGATTCGGGTTTTGAAAATTTTTATTTTCCGCTGCGTAATATGTATGTGATACATACTCAAAACCCTTCAATCCCACCTCTATATTTTTCGTTTCATCATATCCAAAGGGAACAAAACCCATTTATAGTTCAGTTCAACTTTTCCACTAGAGATCAAAAGGCACAACCTTTTCTACTAGAATGGTGGTGAAGGCTAGTGTGAAATTTGAGTAGAATGAGATAGCTTCAGATGTATTAGGAAGTCAGTGGGGGAAGGTCTTTGCTCTAATTTTCGACATGGATGGAGTTTTATGCAACTATGAAAAGCCTTCTAGAATGGAGTGGGGTAACTTTTGGTGCTCTCATATTCCATTAACTGAATATAACCTTGCATTCTAGTGAATAGGTACTTAAGTTCTTTTTTATTGTTTTTTAAATAAATCCACTAACATGTGCCTCTTTAACTAGCATCACTCTGTGCAATCAAAATTAATTATGCAGATCTTTGAGAAGATAATTTCTAATATGTACCTAGGAGAATTATACATAGGGTTCTACTAAGAATCGCTGAAGAAACTGCTATTTTGGTGACACAGTCCCATCAAAACTCAAAGTTTCCTTTACGTTCAGGTAACATTAAAGGGCTATTTATTTTGAAAACTCATAATATTGAGACTCAGATGGTGATATTGTATTTTTAGTTTATATTAGATTTGTTCTTTCCATGGGAATGTCAAAAGAATATCTAATTTTGGAAGATCTAGTCTACTAGTTGTGGAGGGCATAGGAGTACATAGTTGGACTTTCCTTTTCATTCATTATTATTTAGAGCCATGTCAAATACTTAGATTTGCCGGTTACTGAATAATGCATCAGACTATATTATTTGCATTTTCTGAATTTTGCTCAAATCAAGCTTATGTCTTGAATTTGGGTTTCTTGTTAGACAACTTGTATAACATTTATCTTTTCAAATCAATACGCACACACTAGTGAAAAAAGTTATCTTTCCACACATAATTGATATTCTTCAATTTAAAACAATCAGTTTTTGAGTTTAGGATCTTCTATTTCTCTGAATATTATTTGTGTCATAGTATACATTAAAAAATTATTGTGCCAAATAAGCTCTATTGCTACTTGAGTGAAAAGTACATTTATTCTCTTTATGCGATAAAAAAAGTTGATGAGATCTTTTCCTCGTGTGGGATAAGTAGAATTAGAATATATATATATACACACACACACGTCACATTCTTTGTTGGAAAAATTGTGATTATGAGCCATTTTGAGAGGATTATTCGGGTGGGTCCCACAACTCGATTTTGGAAAAAAGACCCTGATATATGTTCCTTGACATGAGGACTATGAATTAATGTATTCATATGCTCAAAATGGAAAATGTGTGAATAGAAATTGAATATATATATATATATACACACACACACACACGTCACATTCTTTGTTGGAAAAATTGTGATTATGAGCCATTTTGAGAGGATTATTCGGGTAGGTTCCACAACTCGATTTTAGGAGAAAGACCCGGATATATGTTCCTTGACATGAGGACTATGAATTAATGTATTCATATGCTCAAAATGGAAAATGTGAATAGAAATTGAAGCTCAAAGTAAGCTCCTTGGTAAGGAGATTTAAAGGTGAAAAGTGAGTGGGAGTTTGTCCCACATCACTAAGAATTGAAGTTGAACTTGTGTTTATATATAGAGATGCATTCTTACATGGGTAAGAAAAGTAGAATGGAAGGCTTTCTCTCACGCGCTTAGGCACAGGGGGGTGCAAATCCATGGGCCGGGATGGGCTAATGCGTGGGTGCACAACCTGTGTACACGAATGTCAGCCCAAAATCTTGTGGTCCTGAACAAGCCCATTTTTTTCAAATTATTTTTTTATTTCTGAAAAATTTCGCAATACTCCCGTGTTGATCCACACGATTGGCATTCTGCCACGGTCGTGTGGATTCTGTTCCAGAATGGACTTTTGATCTTCATTTCTTTTGGAATGTCAATTTCTGATATTTCAAAGATTAATTTCACCATTATTTGAGAGTTACAAAGGCATTATTGACAGCCTTTAAAGGAAATTAATCACAATTAATCCCATGTCTCCTCCATCTAGTATAAATAGGTGGTTTAGGCTTGAATTTTGAAGTTTTGATGAAGAGTATACTTTGATTGTTCTTGAAGTGTTTCTTTCTTTCTTCTCCTTCTTCTTCTCAAGTGATAGAGGGTGTGACAAGTTAAAAGTTCACTGTAAGTAGGTGTTGTGTGTTTAATAACTACTTGGAATCTGTTGTATTCTAAGAGACAAACTCCGGTTATCTTAAACACCAGTGTAGGAGGTGAATTTGTCTTAAGGAAACTGTATGCTACATAGGCCTTAGATTGGTTTTCCATTTTTTACTGTTTTTTAATATTGAATTAACAATTCTCCTATTTTATTGTGTGTTTTGCCTAACAACAACTTATCATTAAGGTTTGAAAGGGAACTATTTATAGTCCTTGAACGGTTAGAGTTTGGAACCCATGTTTAGAGGTGGCCATTTTGGTTCAGAATCGGCAGAACCAGATCAGTCAAAATCAGACTGGACCGGTGGTCAACGGTTTTGGGCTGGAACCGGGCCAGAACCATTGAGGGACAAGTTTTGAGCCGGTTCAACCGATTCTGGAACTGGAACTGGAACTGGCCGATTTTTGTTCCAAACCAAAACCAAATTCTTTTGTAAAAAAAATCTCAGCGGGTAGGTGGGACCCACCTACTTATGCTTCAGAACGTTAGTGACCGTTCTGACACTGGAGACCAGACCCTCTCCTCTCCCAAATTATCTGATGTTGGGGACTAGACCCTCTCATCTCCCAACAATAATTTGACCGTTTTTTTAAATTTTTTTTTATTTTTTTAAAATTAATTTATAATATAAATATTTTAAAAAATAAATATAGTAAAAGACAAAAATGTCATTACAACTAAAAAATAACAGAAATAATTAAAAGATATTTTTGTCTTTTCAATTATTCAAAACTTTTTCTATAAATACCTTAATTCATTTCATCAAATTTTCTCTTAATTCTATATACACACTTCCTCAAATTCTCTCAATCTCAAATTCTCTTAACTACACAATTATTTTTTCTCTCTTAAATTCTCTCTAGTCTCTCTAATTTTTTTTAAACTCTAATTCTCAAATGTTTCTCCCTTTATTCTAAAAAATAACAAACAATACTGGAAGAAGCCATTTTAATTCCAACAATCTTTTTATGGATATAGAAAATTATGATAATTTTGTTAATGTGGAGGATGAAGAGGGGGAGATGGCAAATGAATTAGCTTTTGAACACAACACTTAACAAAGCCAAATAATGATGGATAATAATCCAACAAATGTGGATCAAGGGCTGAATAAAAAACTCCACTCCTCCAATATTTTTCAAATTCATTTCAAGCAAGTACAATTAAATGATGGCCAATTACAAGTTGTGTGCAACTATCGTGGCCAAACTTACAAATTTAAACAAGAAGGTGAACATGGCACTTTCAAAGGGCATTTGGAAAATAAAAATGCGATTCAATTCGACATCGCAAAAAAATAAATCCAAATCTCCGGGTTTGCAGGTTCGTCTTTTAACTCTTCATTTTTTCAATATAATGATGAAACATATAAACAAGAAATGGAAAAAATGATAAATGTTGAAAATTTATCTTTTAGTTTTGGTAAAAAAGTTGTCTTTAATATATTGTGTTAAACTACTTTAAATCCTGCTGCTAAGCGTGTTCCAAGGAACACTCTTAAACGTGCTCTATTTAAATTATATAATGAAAATAAAAAAGAATTGTGCAAAATTTTTTCTTCTTTGAATGGACGTGTTACAATTTGTAGTGATATTTGGAGTGATCATTGATGCATACATTCATATATGGGTATAACATGTCATTTGATTGGTGATGATTGAATTATCCAAAAAAGATTACTGGCATTTAGAGTATTTGATGATAGACATATAGTAGATAATATTTATAAAATGATAAAAATTATTTTGGAACAATATGGTTTAGTTAATAAAATTTTTTCAATCGGTTTTGATGATGCGGCGGCTAATACTACTTCTATTAGAGAGCTTCAATTTCTACGTCAACCTTATATTGGTGGAAAATTTTTTCATTTTAGATGTGCATGTCATGTTTTAAATTTGTGTGTGCAGGATGGTTTGAAAATATTGGGTGATACAATCGAACCAATAAAATAAGCAATTATGTTTTAAATCATGGATTCAATTTTGTCGTGAAAATGACAAAAGACCAAAAAATTTCCATAAGATGTCCCAACTTGTTGGAATTCTACATTTGAATTAATCAACGAGTTATACGCATATAAAGATTTATTATGCTCATTTATTTCCATTAATGTGAAACAAATTAATTTATATCCACAATATTGGGATGTTTGTAAAAATCTTTTAGAGATTTTAAAAGTTTTTAATGATGCAATATATGTTTTAAGTGGTGTTTATTGTCTTACATGTCATTTATTTTTGGCTCAATGTATTAACATTATTGTTGTATTTAAATAGTATATAAATGATGTTATTTTGCATGATGTTATATTTGCCATGTGATATAAGTGGTTATCTTATTTTAAAATGATTCATTTGATTAATCTTATATGTTGTGCTCTTGATTCTAGGTGCAGAATTACAATGTTACATGAATATTTGCAAATTTATTATGAGTGTCTTGATATTGAGGATGTTAGTATTGATTCAATAGTAAATGAAGTTAGAAGAAATATTTGTGACCTATTTAATGAGTTTAGTAATTTATGTAATATTCCTACTTCCACTAGTTCTAGTCATGAAAAGGTTGAACTGGGAAGTGTGAGAAGGGGTGATCGTTTGATGTTAAAAAGTCATAAAGAATCCCGATCATCCACCAGTTCACCCGAACTTGATATTTATCTAACAACAGATTTTGAGTTTGGTGATAGTAAAGCAGGTAAAAAGTTTCATGTTCTTGAATGGTGGAGTCACCACCAAAACACTTATTTCATCCTTGCCCAAATTGGAAAACAAATTTTTGCATGTCCAGTTTCAACAGTTGCAGTTGAATAAGCATTTAGTTCAGGAGGTAATAGTTTGGACGAGACACGACCAAGTTTAGCTCCCGAATCAATTGAAGCCCAAACGTGTGCTGCTAATTAGACTAAAGTGGCCCTAAGACAATAAGAATTTGAAAAAGAGGGAAACGACAAAGAATTAACTTCTACGACCGAAGGAATTGTTGGCACATCCAACACTAGAGGTTCGGATTAAATAAGGTAAAGGGGTATTTAACAAATTTAAAAGCTAAGAAAACTATGTGGACTTTGATTCCTCTAAACTCCAAGAGAATACGTAGACAACTTAATTAATGGTAAAAAAATTAAGTTCAAGCCAATTTATTACTTTTAATATTCTTTTCAAATTTTTTTCTCAAATTTACTTTGAATATTTTTAAAATTACAAATAAATAGTCTACTTATAAATTTTTAACATTATTACTTTCATTGTTATTTTCAAATTTAGCTTAAATAATTTTTAAAACTAAAACTAAATATTCCACTTGATTTTTTTTTAATTTATTACTTTTAAATATTTTTCAAATTTGACTTAAATATTTATTACTTCTTCTTGCATTATCCTAACTTAAATTTTCTTCTCAATTTGTACAATTAACTCTTAATATTTACAATTTATATAAATAATACACTATTTTAACCTTAATTGTTTTTCTTTAACTAATAAATTATTTTCAATTATTAAATTTAAATTTAATTTTATATTAAATAAATAAATAATCTGAATCGGCCGAACCGGGACCGAAATTGGCTGATTTGAAACCGGCCCGGAATCATCCCTTAGCCAATTACAGTCCGGTTCATATTTTTTTGAATTGTAGAGCCGGCAGTTTTGAACTGCTTGCCACCACTGCCCATGTTTGAAGAGTCCTAAAAAAATTAGATTTCGATATCAGACCCGTTTCCCGATTGGGAAATATGTTTTGCGCTCGCAAAATGCTATTTTTTGAGCAAATCGTTAAACATATTTCTCGATTAGGACATTGTGTGCTTTCAGTCTAGTATGTTTTACAAACCGTGAGCTAGACTTTCCCAGACATAATCGCATCAATGAAAAAGCTTAATCATGCTCGTGAACCATTTTGCATTCGCGCCTTTACTTTTCCTGATCGTGATTTTGTACCTACCATTCGAACTAAAGTGGTCGGTTGGATTTACACTAAGGCTATTCATATTAAGATTGGATATCGACCCACTAGGAGAACTTCCATGTAGCTTATCTTGGATTCTTGGTGAGGGCTATGGGTTTTGCAATAAAATAGTGAGAGCCATAATGCATTATATTAAAGACCTAATGTCATTCATTCATGTACATTCTCTAACATGCTTTCTTTTACATCTAGGTTGCTAGAATCATCATGTCATCAAATGTGAATATGTGTCAAACAAGTTGATTAGGCCTAACTTCTTAGATTGGCTATGTAATTTGAGAATTGTTCTAAAAGTTGAGCACATAACTTATGTCCTTGATGAGCTGCTTCCTTTTCCTCTCACTGTTGGAGCATCTACTGATGAGCAGGCTGCTTATAAGAAGTATCTGGATGATAGTGAGTTGGCAGGTTGTGTTATGCCTACCTTTATGTCAGTAGAGCTCTAGTAACAACATGAGGCTATAAATGCAAATACCATATTCTACCATCCTAGAGAGCTTTTGATTCAAGCAAGACCTAAAAGGTTCAAGGTCTTAAAGTTGCTTTTTCGCTCAAAGTTAGTTGAGGGGACATCTCCAATGTATTATGCACTGAAGATGAATGGCTATATCAAGAGATTGGGTCAGCTTGGATTTGTGAGGGACCATGAATTAAGTATAGACTTAATTCTTCATAGTTTGCTTGATATCTATGCCCATTTTGTGCTAAACAATTAGATGAACAAAGGTTCATCTTCTAATCATGAGCTGATCAATCTGCCCAAAACGGTTGAGCCTTCCATGAAGAAGGAAAGCAAGGCCATGATATTAGTGGACTCTTCTACTTTTAAGAAGAACAACAAGAAAAAGAAGAAGTCCATAAAGCGAAAGGAAGGCATGGTTAAGAAGATGGCTAAAGAGAATACCTGAAAGGGAACTTGCTTTCATTGTTGCAAGGATGATCACTTAAAGAGGAATTGTAAGGCCTATTTGGAGTCTTTGAAGAAGAAGGGATAAGACGTCCCGTCTACTTTAGGCATTTTTGTTATTGAGGTTAATACTATTTCTTCTAAAATCATTTGGGCATTGGATATTAGTTGTGGCTTATACATATGTACTAATATGTAGGGCCTTAGGAATAGTAGATAGCTCAACAAAGGAGAGTTAGACCTATGCGTAGGCAATGGAGTAAGGGTTACTGTATTAGCTATAGAAACTTATATTTTGATGCTCCTAAGTGGGCTTGTAATAGAACTTGAAAATTGCTTTTATGTTCCAACACTTACTAAAAACATTGTTTCTGTTTCTAGTTTAAATAAAAGTGGATCATTTAACTTTTAATGGCAATGGTTATTCCATTTTGTTGAATGATATTCTATATGGTACTAGAACTTTATGCAATTGTATTTATATAGTGGATATGTCTGGTTCCATTTTCTATATCGAAAATAATAAAATACAAAAATTAGATAACCCTAAACCTACTTATTTATGGCATTATCGCCTTGGCCATATAAGTGAGAGTTGCATGGCTAAGTTACACAAAGATGGTAGTTTGGGATCATTTGACTATGAATCATTGGCACATGTGAATCTCACTTATTAGATAAGATGACAGAACTACCTTTTAAGGGAAATGGTACACATGCCGATGGACTATTAGACCTAATACATACTGATGTATGTGGTCCAATGTCTACGCATGCTAAAGGAGTGTTTGCTTATTTCATTACCTTCATTGATGATTACTCACAATTTGGGTATGTGTATCTTATGAGATACGAATCTAAAGCCTTTGAAAAGTTCAAAGAATTTAGAAATAAAGTAGAGAAATAGCTTGGCAAGAGTATTAAAAGTTAAACACTGAGATCTGATTGAGGTGGAGAATACTTAAGCCAGGAGTTTCAAGGTTATCTGAGGGATAATGGGATATTATCCCAGTGGATTCCACATTACATGCCACAACACAATGGTGTGGCTGAAAGGAGAAACTGAATCCTATTAGACATAGTTAGGTCTACGATGAGCTTTGCATAACTTCTTAAATCATTTTTGGATTATGCACTGGAGACTGCTATTTACATTTTAAATGGTGTCCTTTTGAAGTTAGTTGATGTTACTCCATATGAGATATGGAATAACAAGAAGCCTATATTTTCATACATGAGAATATGGATTGTCTTGCTTATGTGAAGCGGACAATGTAAGTTGAGTTAGAAACTAAGTCTGACTGATGTCTTTTTGTAGGATATCCTAAGGCTTCCTATGGATATCAGTTCTACCACCCTTTGGAACAAAAGGTGTTTGTTTCAAGACATGTTACCTTCTTAGAGAAAGAGTTTCTTTTAAGAGGAGATAGTAGGAGCAGAATTGAACTTGAAAAAGTTCAATATGCTCAAACAAACATAGATGAATTGCCTAAACCTGAAACTGATACTCATACAGATGTAGTAGTAGCTACAACTTTTGATACACAAGATCTTCGTTGATCAAGTAGGATATGTACTATTCCAAAGAGATATGGATTTCATCAGTGAATAGAAAGACATATTGCTCATAAAAGATGATGAGCTTACAACCTACAAAGAAGTTCTGAATAGTTCAAATTCTGATAAATGGTTAATTGCCATAAAGTTAGAAATGGATTCCATGTTTGAAAACCAAGTGTGGACCTTTATTGACCCACTTGAATGGATAAAACCTATTGGGTACAAGTAGATTTTCAAGAAGAAAACCAATAAGGAAGGTAACTGGTTACCTGTAAAGCTAGGCTAGTAGCTAAGGGATATCGTTAAAGATAAGAAAACCTACTCATATTGACTATGACGAAACTTTTAGTCTTGTAGCCATGCTTAAATCAATTAGGATATTCCTAGTCATTGTTGCTCATTATGATTATGAAATATGACAAATAGATGTGAAGACGATTTTCCTATATGGAAACCTTACTTAGGATATGTACATGACATAACCAAAGGGCTTTACATCCAAAGATGGTGAAAAGGTATGCAAGCTCTAAAGATCTATTTATGGAT
This sequence comes from Balakata baccata, assembly GCA_949630135.1. Lineage (NCBI taxonomy): Eukaryota > Viridiplantae > Streptophyta > Magnoliopsida > Malpighiales > Euphorbiaceae > Balakata > Balakata baccata. The sequence goes on along the minus strand of CATIWF010006203.1, from coordinate 16,492 downwards.
TGAAGCAAGCATCTAGGAGTTGGAACATCCGCTTTGATGAGACAATTAAAGAGTTTGGTTTGTCACAAAATCCGAATAAGCCTGGTGTATACAAGAAGGTTAGTGGGAGTGCAGTCGTGTTCCTTGTGTTGTATGTGGATGACATACTACTTATGGGAAATGACATCTTGGTCCTTTAATCTGTTAAAATTTGGCTTTTAAAGAACTTCACCATGAAAGACCTCGAAGAAGCAATATATATTTTGGGGATTAGGATCTATAGAGATAGATCCAAGAAGTTGCTTAGTCTTTCATAGTCCACATACATAAACAAGATGCTAAAGAGATTTAGCATGGAACAGTCCAATAAAGGTTTTATTCCCATGACTCATCTGATAACCCTTTTAAAATATGTGTACAAAGACACAAGATGAGAGGACTCATATGAGTTTGATCCTATATGCTTCAGCTATAGGATCAATTATGTATGCTATGATATGTATGAAACTTGTTGTGTCTTATGCTCTGAGAGTCATGAGCAGATACCAGTAGGATCCTGGTAAGGGTTATTAGTGAAGGGTTTTGATCATGTATCACATACATATAACGCAGCGGAAAATAAAAAAATTTCAAAACCCGAATCAAAGGATTTCCATGTGCCAATTAAAACTAATTTAATCAAAGAAAATTCAGAATTTATACCTTTATAATTTCTTGATTTTTCTTCAACTTCTCACCTTGTTGGGTTGTAGCAAACCACAACAATCCAATCTAGGATTGTCTCTAACAATATCGACGCGAAGATGAGAGGATGAAACCACTAGGGAGATGGCTTGAACATACTTCAAAGTGCTAGCAATGATGTATGTTCATATGAGAAGAAAATTAAACTCTTTAATTTTCTTGTTGTCTCCAAAAAAATTTTTTTCCAAAAAAATTTTTCTTGTCTATTTTCTTTCTTTTGGGGTTTTTAGATCCAAAAGAAAATCAGAAAAATAGATCCAAATTGAGATGAGAAGAATTTGAAGAGGCATGAATAGTGTCAAGGCCATTTTGGCCACTATATAGGGTGATTAGGGTGATTGGCGTGCTGCTACGCGCTAGTGCGCAGAAGTCCGCCTGGGCTGCTGGGCACAGGCCAGCGGATCCGCACGGGCCCATCAAAACTCGGGCGATTTTTTCCCGCGATTTTATCATGAACTGATTCAAAATAATTTTCTCATATTTTGGATCTCATCCTAAGCTATTTTGCTCATTCTTTACATCTCCAAAGCGTGTGACCCATTAGGTTCCCGATTATGCTGGCCACTTAAATTATCAAATAATTTAAGCAAATCATGAGCGGTATGTAGCAACACATCATGATCTCCAATTGATCGAAAAGTCAGTGGTTTGACTACGAACCTTTCCATAGACAACAATATGTGCAACTCATCCTTTCACCATTCTATACCCCACTTGGTTCAAAGCATTGACTATGTGTCAGCTCCCGCTAAATTGACTACGTCACACCTAGCCCAAGTGATTTTAGATCTTCTCACTGAGACTCATTAGTCAATTAGACATGTCACTGAAGACCATCTTCATGATAGTTCCACTCTGGCTGGAGATTCTCGAGTAATGATCCCAACAAGAGGCCATGGGTATACTCTCCCTCTATCAAGAGCGATGAATCCTCTGTTGGCTACCCAATTACCTTCAAATACCTCAAGCTGCACCCAATCACCACCCTATGAGCTACCTCTATGAGGCAACAAGGAATGGAGTCAAAGCATAGAATCAGTATCCAAGATATCCTTGAGTACCTCAAGGCTAAGGATACATGCACCATTGCTATAATGAAACTATCATTAACATTTGAATAGATAATCCATATGATTGTCTCATAGTAGGTCATCCAATGTATTTGACTACTCTTAGCAAGCATCCATATGTTAACGTTGAACATCTCATGCTTACAGCTTATGAGATCTACTACTTGATCTAATCAAGGAATATAACATGTGTTAGTCTATCCGGATCAACAATGTCTGGTCTTGTTAATCCTATGACTAGGGATAATTTAGATACTAACATCATTACACATGATAGGAATCTCATTATCATGATCCCATCATGATTTCCTTCATGTTATGTTTCATATCATAGACTTTCATTAATCAGTTTAAGATCTATATCAATTCATATACAAATGAATACTAATATAATGAAAGAATGCCTTTATGAATGTGTACACTAACTGCTTGAGGCAATTGCCTTTTGGGCACATCTCTAACAAGCCATACAATCATAAATGGATTCCATGTATGAAAACTAGGTATGGACCTTGGTTGACCTAACCAAAGGGATAAAGCCTATAAGATGCAAATGGGTTTACAAGAAGAAGACCGACATGGAGGATAATGTGGTTACCCATAGAGCTAGGCTAGTAGTTAAGGGTTATCGTCAAAGATAAGGAATTGACTATGACAAGACTTTTAGTCCAATAGCTATGCTTAAATCCATTAGGATAATCCTAGCCATTAGTACTCATTATGATTATGAGATATGACAAATAGATGTGAAGATAGCTTTCCTTAATAGAAACCTTACTGAGGATTTGTATATGACACAACTAAAGGGTTTCACTTCTAAAGATGGTAAAAAGGTATGCAAGCTTTAAAGATCCATTTATGGATTGAAGTAATCTTCTAGGAGTTGAAACATTTGATTTGATAAGACAATTAAAGAGTTTAGTTTCTTAAGAAATCTAGATGAACCTTTTGTATATAAGAAGTTAGTAAGAGTGCAGTTGTTTTCCTTATATTGTATGTAGATGACATATTAATTTTGGGAAACAATATCTCGGTACTTCAATATGTTAAAGTTTGGCTTTCTAAGAATATTTCCATGAAAGACCTTAGAGATGTAACCTACATTTTGGGGATAAAAATCTATACAGATAGATCTTAGAGGTTGTTTAGTCTTTCTTAGTCTACATACATAGATAAGATGCTAAAGAGGTTTAGCATAGATTAGTCCAAGAAAGGATTTATTCCTATGACCTATGGGATAACCCTTTCAAAGTTTATGTGTCCAAAGATACAAGATAAGAGGACTCGTATAAGTTTGATCTCATATGCTTCGACTATTGGATCAATCATGTACGCTATAATATGAACTAGACTCGATGTATCATATGCTTTAAGTGTCACGAGCTGATACGAGTCGAACCCTAGTGAGGGTCACTGGGTGGTTGTCAAGAATATCCTTAAGTACTTAAGAAGGACTAAGGATGTATTCTTGGTTTATAGGTAACTAAGTATACAGCTTCTAAACTGATACGGATGACTCAAAATCCCAATCAAGGTATACATTCATACTTAATGGTGGTGCATTTAGTTAGAAGAGTTCCAAAAAGTAGACGACAATTGATGCTACAACTGAAGTAGAGCACATTGTAGCTTCTAAGGTAGCTACAGAAGCGGTTTGGATAAAGAAGTTCATCGTAGAGTTAGGAGTGATTCCTAGCATTATTGATTTAATATAAATGTATTGTGATAACAATAGAGCCATTATGCGAGCAAATGAGCCATGGTCTTATCAAAGATCCAAATGTGTGCTCAAATGCTTCCATGTGATTATAGAGATCATAGGTAGAGGTGATGTAAAAGTAGAAAGAGTGTCCACTGATTAGAATATTGCTAATCCACTCATAAAGCCACTTTCCCAAAAGAAGTATGATTCTCATACACTCGCCTATGGTATTAGATATAGAGGCGCGATTTGCTTTAATGCAAGTGGGAGAATATTATAGATGTGCTTTAAAAGCAATCACATTTAGCACTTATTGTACAAACTCATTTTATATGAATAAAAGGCATTTTCATTTAAATGTTGTTCATTTGCATTATAAATTAATTAGATCTTAAATAAATTAATGAAGTACGTGATATAAATATAGCATAAAAGAAATCATGATGAGATCACGATATGGAGATTCCTATTTTGTGTAATTATGCTTAAATCTAAACTATCTTTATTCATAGGATCAATTATTAGAGAAGTGCTCCAAAGGTAATCACCTTTAGCACTTATTGTACACATTCATTTCACATGAATAGAGGCATTTCATTTATTAATGTTCATTTATACTATGAATTGATTGGATATTAAATTAATTAATAAAGTCTATGATATAAACATAGCATGAAGGAAATCATGATGGGATCATGATATTGAGATTCCTATCATGTGTAATTATAGTTATATCTAAATTATCCCTATTCATAGGATTAACAAGACTGGACGTTATTAATCCGGATATACTAGCGCATGTTATACTCATTGATTAGATCAAGCAGTGGATCTCATAATCTATATACATGAGTTGTCTAGAGTTAACATGTAGATGTTTGCTAGTGTAGTCCAGTACACTAGATGACCTATTATGAGACCATCATATGGAACATTTATTCAAATGTCAATGATAGTCTCATCATAGTAATAGTGCAAATATCCTTAGACTTGAGGTACTCAAGGATATCTTAGAAACTGATTTTGTGCTTTGACTCTAGTCCTTGTTGCCTTACAGAGGTCACTCATAAGGTGGTGATTAGGTACAACTTGAGGTATTCGAAGGTAATTGGGTAGCCAATAGAGGATTCACCACTCCTAATAGAGGGAGTGTATACCCACGGCCTGTTATGAGGATCATTACTCGGGAATCTCTAGCTAGAGTGGAAATGTCAAGAAGATGGTCTTCAGTGACATGTCTATTTGAGTAATGAGTCCCAATGACAGGATCTAATACCATTTAGGCTAGGTGTGATGTAGTCAGTCTAGCGGGAGCTGACACATAGTCCATGCTCTGAATTGAGTGGGGTATAGAATGGTGAAAAGACGAATTGCATAGACAATTATCTATGGAAAAGTTTGTAGTTAAACCACTACTTTCCGACTTATTGAGGGTCATGATGTATTGTTAGATACCGCTCATGATCTGTTTAAGATCAAGTGCTAATCCAAGTGGCCAACATAGCCGGGAACCTAATGGGTCACACACTAAAGGTGTAAAGGAGAAGTAAAATAGGCTTTTGGGTTGGATAAAAAACAACAAGATAAAATCCAAGTCCAGACACAACATTCTCGAGCGGGATGAAGGTTCCAATCGGAAATAGCTATTGGATTAAAACATCACAAAGTCCCAACCGAGAAAGTGGTTTCCCGACCAGGACTAGCTCGACATAGGCAGTTTCCCGAGTGGAAAATAAGTTTCTCGATCGGGACATATGACAGATTAGGAATTTTAATCTAATTAGGATTCTATAATCAAGGGTTAAGAACCCTAGTTCCAAGGGAACTATAAATAGTTCTCTCTTAAACTATTTTAGCAACTTCAACTCATAAGAATTAAAATGTTAATTCTTCTCTTCTTCTCTCGAGGATTAATTATATTGCTAGCACATTAGATTAATCCAAGTCATTCTCTTAAAAGGTTTTCTCCCTTCTCCTTCGCGTGGATACCATCAGAGGTAATCCTAGAGGATTATTATAGTTTGCTACAACCTGGTAAGAAGAGAATCGAATGAAGAATACTCGGCTTGAAAGGTAATAATCTTTTACTATTAGATAGTTTTAACTGTTCATGATTACATAGGTTAATCTTCTTCTTTAAGTTTGTAAAATTTTAATTTTCTACTGCGTAACGTGTATGAGATGCATGTGCAAACTCTAACATTAATAAGACTGGACATTGTTAATTCAAACAAACTAGCACATGTTATATTCCTTGATTGGATCAAGCAGTGGATCTCATAATCTACAGACATGAGATTTCTAGAGTTAACATGTGGATTCTTAATAGAGTAGTCAAGTTCATTGGATGACCTACTATGAGACCATCACATGGATCCTCTATTCTATATTAGTGATACTCTCATCATAGCAATGGTGCAAGTATCCTTAGACTTGAGGTGTTTAAAGTTATCTTGGATACTGATCCTGTACTTTGACTTCATTCCTTATTGCCTCAGGAGAGGTTACTCATAGGACGGTGATTGGGCACAATTTGTGGTATTCGAAGGTAGTTGAGTAGCCAACAAAGGATTTATCACTCTTGATAGAAGGAGAGTATACATATGGCCTCTTGTCGATATCATTAGTCGGGAATCTGTGACCAGAGTGGAAATGCCATGAAGACAGCCTATCTGTAAGAGTTATGAATCTCAAAGGCAAGATCTAACATCACTCGGACTAGATGTGATGTAGTCAGTCTTATGGGAACTGACACAAAGTTCATGCTCTAAATTGAGTGGGGTATAAAAAGGTAAAGGGACGAGTTGTACAAATATTTATATATGGAAAGGTTCGTAGTCAGACTGTTAGAGAAGTGCTTTAAAAGCAATCACCTTTAGCACTTATTGTACATATTTATTTGATTAATAAAAGACATTTTCATTAATTTGGTATTCATTTGATTTATGAATTGATAGTGATCTTAAATCAATTAATGAAGTCCTTGATACATAACATAGCATGAAGAAAATCATGATGAGATCATGATAATGAGATTCTTATCATGGGTAACTATGTTGGTATCTAAATTATCCCTAGTCATAGGATTAATGAGACGGGACATTATTAATCTGGATAAACTAGCACATGTTATATTCCTTGATTGGATCAAGCAGTAGATCTTATAATTTGTAAGCATGAGATGTTTAGAGTCAACATGTGGATGTTTGCTAAGAGTAGCAAAGTATATTGGATGACCTTCTATTAGATGGTCATATGGATTATCTATTCAAATGTCAATGATAGTCTCATCATAGCAATGGTGCATGTATCCTTAGACTTGAAGTACTCAAGAATATCTTGGATACTGATTTTGTATTTTGACTCCATTCCTGGTTGCCTTATAGAGGTCGCTCATGGGGTGGTGGTTGGGTACAGCTTGAGATATTCGAAAGCAATTGAGTAGCCAACAAAGGATTCACCACTCCGAATAGAGGGAGTATATATCCGTAGCCACTTATCAAGACATTTCTTTGGAATCTCTGGCTAGAGTGGAAATGTTCTGAAGATGGTCTTCAGTGATATGTCTAATAGAGTAATGAGTCTCAAGGACAAGATCCAACATCACTTGGGCCAGGTGTGACGTAGTGAGTCTAGCGAAAATTGACACATTATCCATACTCTGAACCGAGTGGGGCATAAAATGGTGAAAGGAAAAATTGCACAGAAATTGTCTATGGAAAGGTTCATAATCAAACCACTAAATTTTCGGTCAATTAGGGGTCATGATGTGTTGTTAGATACTGCTCATGATTTGCTTAAATTATTTGATAATTTAAGTGGCCCAACATAACTGGGAACCTAATAGGTCACATGCTTTAGAGATATGAAGAATGAGTAAAATGACTTTGGATGAGATCCAAAAATATGAGAGAATTATTTCGAGTCGATTTGCAATAAGATAGCAGGAAAAATCGCTCGGGGGGTTGACGGGCCTGCTAGGCGGGCTGCTGTGCTAACGTGCGCGCAACACGCCAATGCATATTAATTGGCCATTATTCACTCAACTCCTCATTTTCTCCTCTCTTAATTTTTGGTCAATGAAACATATATTCTTTTAGATCTAAAAGACCCCAAAAGACAGAAAATTGACAAGAAAAAATTTTTGGGAGAAGAAAAATTTTTGGAGACAATAAGAAAATTAAAAAGTTTAATTTTTTTCTTAAAGGAACACACATCATTGTTAGCACTTTGAGGTGTGTTCAAGTCATCTCCCTAGTGATTTCATTCTCTCTTCTTCGCGTAGATATTGTTAGAGACAATCCAAGATTGGATTGTTATAGTTTGCTATAACCCTACAAGGTGAGAAGTTGAAGAAAAATAAAGAAATTATAAAGGTATAATTTCTGAATTTTGCTTTGTTAAATTAGTTTTAATTGGCACAAGCCGATTCTCTTGTTTCGGGTTTTAAAAAATTTTAAATTCCGCTGCATAATATGTATGTGATACATATTCAAAACCCATCACAGACTACTAACTTTCTAGTCAAATGGGGGTCATGATGTGTTGCTATATACCACTCTTACTTACTCGAGATCAAGTATTGATCTCAGTGGCTGACATAGCTGAGAACCTAACGGGTCACACACATTGAAGGTACGTAAAGGAAGTGAAATGGGATCTTAGATTAGATCTAAAATCGAGAGAAAAGTTAAATCCAGGCAAAATCGTGAGCGGGAAAGAACTATTCGCAAGCGCGAATTATTTCTCAATCACGACAGGTCCTTTCACTATCACGCTTTTGTTCGGGGTGGGATTATCTCACTCTCGAGTGGTAAAAGCTACTAGACTAGAAACCACATTTTATCCCAGTTGGGAGAAAAAGTTTCACAATCGGGAACTTCGTGATTATGACAAAATCGTGAGCACGAAAAGGGTTTTGCAATCATGATTTATGTTTGATAGGAAACTTAATCAAATTAGGAATCTTAATTTGTGGGAACCGAACCCTATTCTTTTAAGTGAGTATAAATACCCTCTTTAGAAACAGAAAGTGGGGGTGTAACCTTAGAAACAAAAGAGTTTTATTTTCTCTCTCTCTCTCTCTCAAAGATTATTCTCTCATACTAGCATAGGAGAGTGTAATCAACCTATCCCTTTAGAGGTTTACTTCTTTGTGCCTTCATGTGGACTTTTATTAGAGGTAATTTAATAGCCGTTAACTAGGGCTTAGTTGAAACATATGAGTATGTGTCATATGATAGGTATATAAGTGGTGTATTGGGAGTATATGAAGGGTATATTGTTGGATTTTGGCTTTAGAATGGTGTTAAAGGCCAAAATGAGAAATCAATATATGAGACAATCACGCCCATAACTATCAAGCATGTGGATAAATATTGACTTTTTGACGCAGTTTGTCGGCCATTTGAGTGTCACACTTGTGACTGTATTAGTCACGTTCATGACTCCGATAGACACATCCCTCCAAAATTAGAAACAATATTTTGATATTTATCCATTAGTTTTTGAGTTATCAAATACCAAAACTAAGATTAAAACCAAGATTTAGCAAAGAAATGAAGGATTTGTTAAGTAAAAAAGAGTTGAAGGAGAGAGAAAGTTGGAACAAAAAGGAAGCTCAGTTTCTTTTATGATCCAAGGTGTTTTTTGCCTCCAAAAGGTAAGAAAACATATTCTCTCCATCTTCTTACCATATTTATGAGGTTATTTGGTGAGTTTATTGTGGTTGGAAGAAGAACTTTGTAAGTTGGGGTTTGGTGTGAAGAAAAGTGTTGACTTCTTGATGGATGATGTCTTTTGAAGTTGTCATGAGCAAGAAACTAAGAGGTTAAATTGGACTTATGCATAATAACTTTAGTTTGGGAACATAGGGTTAGATTTATATTTTGCTATATTTCCATAGACTTAGAACTTCATATATGGTTATGTTTGTTATAGGAAAACAAGTGGAAGAGGAAGGTAACCAATAAGGAGGGTAGATAAGCTCATTAGCTTTGGTTTTTACTGAAGCTTCTTAAGGTTTGCACATATATGCATTTTAGTTTGCCATAATACATGTTTTTGTGTTGATTGTGTGAATTGTGTACATAAATGATGACCTTCAATGACATGGCATAATTGGAGCATTCTTGTATGAAAAGTTATGCATTTAAAGAGTTGTGAGAACATGACATGGCATGAGTAAAGGTATAAAAAGTTAATTTGAGTATGTTAGCAAGTGATGCATTAAATGAATATGAACGTGTTGGTTGAGACATAGATAAATATGGCAAATGTTAAAATGATGGATTTGCCAAGTTTATAATCTCTTGAGATGTTGCTAAATGTTGTTAAAAATGAGTTTGATTGATTGGCTTTGGTTATGGGAGTATTAGATAAATAGATATTTTTCCATAAGCATATTTGAAAAAAAAAATTCATAAAAATTAAAAAAAAAATTAGTCAACTAAATAAAAAAAATTCAAAACCTACTTTTGGAACACTCAACAACACTTTCAAATACTCTTTAGTTTCTCTAACAAAAGTATAAAATGAAATATTCAGATAAATTTTAACAAAAGTAAAATTAGTTGTAATACCCAATCAGTAAAATTGAAATTTATTTAATATGAATATTACAGCTAATTTTATTTTTATTAAAATATATCTAATATGAATATTTTATATCACACATATGTTAGGAAGACTAACAGTCAAAGACAGAAGTACTATTTAGTTATAAAATAAAAATTAAGATACTTTTGTGTTACAAAATAAAAATTGAGGTATTTTTGTGTTACAAATAATTTTTGAAGTACTGAGTTACAATTTACATAATTAGGGTATTTTTGTGTTACAAATAATTTTTCAGGTATCGAGTTGTTACAAGTTATATAACTGGAGGACCGTGGGTGAAATTCACCCGACTACACAATAACAATCAACCTTTATTTAAAAAAAAATTTGTACTTAATCATTTAGTCTATCTAATTACTTGATTGTCTTTAGTTATTAACAGAAAATGTCTAAAATGTGTATTCTAACTTGCTATATTATTGTTGGATCTTGCACTTTTACTAGAATTTGGGCAAGCTAGAATATAGTTAGCTAAAGTTCATGCCTACCAAAATTCTAATAATAACTATAAAGTAAATAAAATTATATTGCTAATATTTTTGTGAATTGGCTCCAAATAAAGAAAGAGGAATATTAGTCACACTTGCTATCAACACTCTCTTTTTTATTGATTACTATATCCACAACCTTTACTAAAAGATATTTTCACTCTCTAAAAACTAGTCCAAAAATATTTTTTTATTTCTCTTAGTTCTTCCAATATACATAAATTTTTAAGTTCTAATGAAAAAGTACAAAATAGAGAATGAATAGTATTGTAAAATATGAAAAGAGAGATGAGAGAGAGTGGTAAATTAAAAAAATAGGTTTTAATATTTAGGTTATTATAAAGAGAGAAAAAATTACTATATTTAATTTTAATAGCTAAAGCTGTTACATTTTTTGATAAAAATAGTGGATATTGGTTCAGTGGACCTGTGGAAAAGAAAGAATTGAAAGAGAGTATTGGTGGCAAGTGTGATAAGCATTTCTTAACAAATAAGATTAATAGGGATATTAGTCATTAAAACTATCTAATTACTTGATTGTCTTTAGTTATTAGTAGAATATAACAAAAATATGCATTCTAATTAACTATATTCTAGGCAATTACATTTACTAATGGACTTTGGTGTTTGGCTAGAATCTAGTCAGCTAAAATATAGTTAGATAAAGTTAATGTCTACCAAAATTATAACTAATTAAGATAAAGTAAATAAAATTACATTGCTAACATTTAAGTAAATTGGCTCCAAACAAGGAAAGAGGAATGTTAGTCACACTTTCCACCCACACTATCTTTTAACACCTTCTTTTTCATTGATTGCTATAGCCACTACTTTTAATAAAATATATTTGCATTCCTTAAAAACCAGCCCAAAAATATTTTTTATTTATCATAGTTTTTCCAATATACTTAATTCTAATGTTTTAATGAAAAAGTGAAAAGAAAGAATGAATAGTGTTGTAAATTATGAAAAGATAGAGATGAGGGAGAATGAAAAATAAAAAAGGGTTTTAATATTTTAATTATTATATAAATAGAGAAAATTTACTATATTTAATTTTGACAAATGAAAGAGACAATTTCAATTGAATAAAATATTCTTGTAAGTTTCAATTGGAGTATTTTATAATAATTTAAATAAAATAAATAAATTATATTTTTTGTTAATTTATATATATATATATAATTAATTAGTATGTAATTAATTGTTAATATAATTAGTTAATTAAATAGTTATATTAATATAAAGTATAAAAGAAGTTAATAATATTAATTATACCTCATAATATAAATATAATTATCAATATAAAATTGAATTCATTAATATAAAAAATTAAAAAAATGATTAATTTAATGAACTTAATTTCATATTTTAATAATAATAATAATAATAATAATAATAATAATAATAATAATAATAATAATAATAATAATAACTACAAAGTTGAACTACACAATAACAATCAACCTTCATTGAAAAAATTTTGGACTTGATCATTTAATCTATCTAATTACTTGATTGTCTTTATTTATTAATAGAAAATGTCTAAAATATGTATTCTAACAAGCTAGATCTAGTCAATCATATTTATTATTGGACCTTGCTATTTTGCTAGAATCTAACCAGCTAGAATATAGTTAAATAAAATTAATGTCTACCAAAATTCTAATTAATTAAGATAAAGTAAATAAAATTACATTGCTAACATTTATGCAAATTGTCTCCAAACAAGAAAAGAAAAATGTTACTCATATTTGTCACCAATATTCTATTTTAACACTCTTTCTTATTGGTCACTATATCCACTACTTTTAATAAAAGATATTTGCATTTTCTACAAACAAGTTTAAAAATATTTTTTTATTTCTCTTTGTTTTTCCAATATACATAATTTTAAAGTTTTAATGGAAAAAAGCGAAAGAGATAATGAATAGTGTCATAAAATATGAAAAGAGAGATAAGGGAGAATAATAAAGAAAAAAAATAGGTTTTAATATTTTTGTTATTATAAAGGGAGAAAAAATTGCTATATATAATTTTAACAATTAAAGATGCTTACTTTTTGTTAAAAATAGTGGATATTGGTTTAGTAGACCAGAGAAAAAGCAAGAATTAAAAGAGAGCATTGGTGGCAAGTGTGATTTGCATTTTTTAACAAAGAAGATTAATGGGGATAATAGTCATTAAAAGTATATAATTACTTTAATATCTTTAGTGATTAATAGAAAATAACAAAAATGTGCATCCTAACTAACTAGATCATAGCCAATTATATTTATAGATGGACATTACTATTTGGCTAGAATCTAGCCAGCTAGAATGTATTTAGATAGAGTTAACAAATAAAGTAAACGAAATTACCTTGCTAACATTTTTTGTGAATTGACTCCAAATAAGAAAAAAAAGAATGTTATTTACACATGCTGTCAACACCCTATTTCACATTGTTCACTGTATGCACGACTTTTAATAAAAAATATTTAGATTCCATAAAAAGCAATCCAAAAATATATTTTATTTCTCTTAATTTTTCAAATATATATAATTTTTAAATTTTAATTAAAAAGTTCAAAATAGAGATCGAAGAGAGTTGTAAAATTAGAAAAGATAGAAAAGAGAGATAATGGTAAATAAAAATAGATTTTGATGCATATTTTAGTCAATAAAGAACCATTAGAGATTATCTTTAGAAATTGCAAAATCACGGCTAACATTTGTAAAGTCAAATGCATGAATATTTTGATAATATGTATTTTTCAAAACTTTCAATAATTGAAAGATGAAAGAGACAAGTTCAATTGAAAAAAAAAAAAAATATTGTAGTTCCCACTAATATTACTTTATAACAATTTAAGTAAAATAAATAAATTATATTGTTTATTAATATATATATATAATTAGTATGTAATTAATAGTTAATATAATTAATTAGTTATATTAATATAAATATAAAATAAGTTAATAATATTAATTATACTTAATAATATAAATATAATTATTAATATAAAATTGAATTTCATTGATATAAAAAATTAAAAATGTGATTAATTTGATGAATTTAATTTCATTTAATAATAATAATAATTATTATTATTACTATTATTATTATAAAGATAAAATACAGAGCTGAACTACACATTAACAATCAACATTCATTGAAAAAATTTTGGACTTGGTAATTTAATCTATCCAATTACTTAATTTTCTTTAGTTATTAATAGACAATGTCCAACAACAAACATGATTGACTAGAATCTAGCTATTTAGCTAGAATCTACACGGCTAGAATATAGTTAGATAAAGCTAATGACTACCAAAATTCTAATTAATTAATTACATTGCTAACATTTTTTGTAAATTGGCTCCAAATAAGGAAAGAAGAATGTTAGTCACACTTGTCATTAATACTCCCTTTCTTATCTGTTATTATATCCATTACTTTTAATAAAAGATATTTGTATTCCCCATAAATCAGTCCTAATAAAAGATATTTGTATTCCATAAAAACCAGTCCTAAAATATTTTTTTATTTCTCTTAGTTTTTCCAATATACATAAATTTTAAGTTTTAATGAAAAAGTGCAAAATAGAGAATGAATAGTATTGTAAAATATGAAAAGAGAGATGAGAGAATGGTAAATGAAAAAATTGATTTTAATATTTTAGTCATGGTAAAGAAAGAAAAAAATTACTATATTTAATTTTAACAACTAAAGATGTTGTTTACTTTTTGTTAAAAATAGTGGATATTGGTCTAGTAGACCAGTGAAAAAGAAAGTATTAAAAGAGAGTCTTGATGGCAAGTGTGACAAACATTTCTTAACAAAGAAGATTAATGGGGATATTAGTCATTAAAACTATCTAATTACTTGATGTCTTTACTTATTAATAGAAAATAACAAAAATGTGTATCTAACTACATTCTAGCCAATTATATTTTTTGATGGACCTTGCTATTTGGCTTGAATTTATGTAACATCCACTATATAATTGGAATTTCTGCTAATTACTTTCAAAACATAATAAATTTAAAAACTTGTTAATGCACAATAACCATAAAATCTTGATAAAAAGAAATATTCATACATACTTGAAGTAAAACATTCATAGTTTTTTATCAAATGAAATATATATATATATATATATATATTCGCTTTTGCTAGCCAGCTTTATAAACTTTTTCAAAAATATGTAAAAAGTTACAAATTTACATATCTCTAATGCCCAAAGTATGTATAAATGTAACTACGTTCATCCCGGATTAGAAAAATCAAAAGAAAAGGGAACGAACATATCACCAACCCTTAAATTTGTCCTTTTTCTCTTTGGCAACTTGTCCTTTTTTTTGACTTTTCAGCTATATATAATATGCGCGTGAGATAAAAATTGCCACATGTTAAGCAAACCTTGCTTAGTGGTACATATACGCATACAATCCATATGTTTAAATAAACATATATAACCTACCAAACTCACCATGTATCTTGCATTTAGTATCATAAAACATTACATAAATATGTTTGTCATTACGAGTTAAACATAATCATATCATACCATATAGCATAATCGTATACACAAGTTCAAACATTTTTCCAAGCTCCGTTGAGCTTCCCTGGTTGAGAATGCCAAATACCGGTCTCAAATCACCTCAACTAATAAGACTAAGGACGCCAAATATCGGCCTCAATCCACCTTAGTCTTCCACATCATGGTCAATGGCGTCAAATACTAACCTCAAGCCATATTGATCTTCCCTAACATGATACCATATTTGACTATACCTTTTTCTGGCCCAAAACCCCGAATATCACGTCACAATAGATTGCCTTAACAATGCATCAATATGCAAAAACCCCACATTCATAACTCACCACATTGCGTTAAATACCAACATTTATTAACCATAACCATATCAACAACCATTACCTTTATTTCCAATCTCAATCATTTATTAAGCCATTTAACTTCTTTTATGTGTATTTACTACCTTTCATTTTATTTATTACAATCACATTTATTACTACTATCAATCTTCTTAAATTAACAATTCTACACATTTTCTAATAGTTTTACAAGCATACATGATATTCATACAATACACATATGTAGATTATAAAGAAGATATGTACAAACCTTTACCAAAAGTATCTCACTAGTATAGAAAATAGTCTTTTTGTGACTTTTTTTTGCTTAAATGCGTCTGTTTAATAACAAATATATAAAAAGGAGACGTATCTGATAAATGGATTTTGTGCGATTATTAAAAATGACTATCAGATAGGTCTATTTTATAAAAAAACAGTCACATCTGACCTACCTAGATGCGTCTGTTTTAAAAAAAAAAAGACTTATTTGAGTATATCATATATGTCTATTTTTAGTAAAAATAGACATATCTGATCTGAATCTTATAAGTCTATTTTATGGCATAACTGACTTATTTGGTTTTATTTTTTTTTAATATTTGTCAATTTTTTGGTAATGTCAGATACTTGTAATTTCAACCAGCAGCAGTTTACAATATCAAACATCTAAATTAAATTTCAACTGCTATAACTACATCTAAATTCAATTTATAATTAAAGTCATTATAGACTTTCAAACATGTAAATTATACTAAGTTCATTAAACAAGCATTCTAAATTCAATTATTACAACTACAACTTCAAGCCTACAAGGCTAACAAATATTAATCACTATGAACTCAAATTTAATATGTCACAAACAATACTCATTGTGTATAAACATAATGAAACAATTAAATTTTTTTAAAAAAATTGTAATACAATGTTCCCAATCTTGAAACACTTAAAAAATTAAAATTTGAATTAAATTTATATGCACTCACTAGCAAAAAAGTCGCACCATATCTCCCGAACTTCATCAATTTGT
>CATIWF010006191.1:0-16667 GCA_949630135.1 Balakata baccata | reverse complement strand
TTTTTTTTATAATAATTAGTAGTGTTTAACATCTTATTTTTATTGAACAGATTATATGGGAGCCATATACTGCAGATATTATGCAATCTTTACTCAACGATTGCTTGAGAGGTCGCGACATATGGAGGACAGTGGTGCCTTTGATATGCATGCATATAGTCGAGTGGCACCAGCCTGATCGAGTTCTCAGACAATTTGGCCTACAGCAGCCAATCCCTCATCCACCACAGCAGACTGAACATCTTCACTCAATAATTCTACAGAGCAATACTAGTACAAATTGGGTTGAACAACATTCAGTATGGATTCAATTATGGAATAATAGAGCTGAACATGTTGTTACAGGTGTTCAATCAGACGATCCACTCCATTACCATTCACAATACATGGAATGGTATCGACAAGTTACAAGGAGATGGATTTCTCATCAGGGTGCTGCTGTTGGTGCATCGATATGAATACATATTCTAATTTTTCCACAAATTATAATTGTCTTTTATAAATGTTTTTTCATCACATTATATGAAATAAGTCTGATTAACTTTTATATTAATTACAGACTGATACACTTGAGCACATTTCATTACCAAACTCTAGATATCCCCGACAACAGATCGCCACAAGTTCATTAGGGGCACTATGTGAAAATAGACGTAGGGTTTCAATGCCACCTCCTCAACCTGCACCTGATCTTGCCCCAATTTCAGAAGAAATGCAGCGTGCATGTGCTTTGTCTCAGTAATCATCACGTCATCGCCGACAACAATATAGGGATATACCCGTCCCTCTATCTGCATCTTATCAAGTTGTGCCTCAGCCTGTTTATTTTCATCAGTTCCAACAGTATCCATCATCCTCTATAAATCCTGGGCCATCCACATATGGTGGACAATATATCCGTTCTACACACATATTCTCAACACCAGGCTTATACTCTTCTGGCTCATTTACACCATATGTTGCCTCCACACACAATCCATGGATCATCAATCACAACATTCTGAGTTCATGTATACTCAGACGCCTAAAACACTTATGCAAAAATATCCTTTTGAATTATTCTATAATGTAATATTAATAAAAAAAAATTGGCTTGTTACCCAAAAAGGTACGAATGCTTATATATGTTAACATTCCGTTGATATATATGAATACTGAAAATACATAGGGTTACAAATGGTATCAAATCTTATCACTTTGTTACGATTTTATACCAAATCTTTTAATTGCTGTAAATTGGTATTAAACATTTCATAAATGTTATAATTTGGTACCAATATTCAATTTCCGACACCAGAAAGATAATATAACATATCATATCATTCTATTATCTGCGTTAGATTTACTTTTTCGTAAAAACACACTCAAAACGGTGACGATTTGATATATTATTTTCCTTTTTTAATTTATTTTTCTTTAATATTTAGAAATATCATCATTTGAGTGAATTTTATAAGAGAATAAATATAACGTGGATAATGAAGTGATATGTCATGTCATGTTATCTTTCTGATGCTGTAAATTGAATATTAGAACTAAATTACCATATTTATTAAATGTTTAGTATCAATTTTTAACAATTAAAAATTTTAGTACTAAATTATAACAAAGTGACAAAATTTTGTATCATTTGTGCAATTAGCCCGGTTTCTTATATAAAAAAAATCGCTTTCTAGTCACATCTCTGAAAAGGGGGTAGAGTTTATGTTATTATGTAACCAACTATTTCTTGAATTTGTCACTTAAGATTGATTGACGATTATGATTTCTCTCGATGGTATTTCTTGATTTTGTCAGGTAATTAAGCATGTGGACAAACAAATTAGTTAGAAGCCGACATTAAACGGAGCTTAATTAAATTGCTAACCTCTTGGAATATAGCTTTAGAAATAAAACATATTACTAAATACTAATAATAATAAATGTGGAAAAGTTTAACTAAGTCTTAATTAGAAGGAATCCTAATTTTTGTTGTGGTATGGGATTAATGACTATTTCAATGCCATACCACCTCTTGTCCAAGGGCATCTATTCTAATTTGTATCGTTCAGACTGTTTAGTCATTTAATATCTGATTATTATAATCTCTAAATGATTTCCTTTTTAGTCATCATGTTACTGAAATGTCTCAGTTTTAAGTCTTAATCCCCATGCCATGGTATATATGAACTACATTTTCCTTTGCCAGGGTCACATATGTAGACACTTGTATAGAAGGTAATACTTTTGTTTCAATTTTTGTAAGTGCTGCATGTAAGAAAATTTCTTTGATTTACGCAAAACAATTATACATAACCCTAATTCCCAAATCTTAGAAATTTGTGATTTTCACAATATACATAATAAAATGGAAAAGATACATATCTTGAGTCCCGATTAAATTTATAGAAGAAGATGATCAATAACTTAAATCCTTTGATGAAAATTGTATTTCTCTCTTTTGAACCTTTGATTTCTTTATGCAGAGAGTCTTCTAGAAGTAGAGAAAACTTACGTTCTCGGGTTGGAGAGATTACCAGTTTTTTTTTTTAATTTTCTGATAACTGACATTCCATCAATGTGTAATTTCTTTATTTCTCTCTTGACCAATAAAATTTTAGCTCTTAATATTATTAAACTTAATTTATATTTTAATATTAAATAAGTTTATAACTGATGATAAATAACTATATACACGTGGGTAACTAACTCCACATAAAAACCAACATTATCCCACTTGGCCCATGTGATATTATTTAATTTAATGGTTTAATAAATGATCATAACATGCATAGTCTAAGCTAAATCCTTTTATAAATTGGTCAAACTGTAAATCACTATTAAGTAGAAAATTAATAAAGATTATAGTGGTTGTATGTCATTTGATCGACGTAGTCCCTTCTATATATCACAATATTAATTCTAAACTCAATATGCTTTGTAATAGAGATTATCTTTATGGTCCAACAATAATGTCTTTATCAAAGACTAATCCAGTTGCATTAACATAATTCATTCATGTATATATAACAATCAACATAACAAAACGGGATGTTAGAAACACAAACTAAAAGAGTTTATAGTGTCAAATTCATGAAGATCATAAATTATAATTAAACAATTAGTAATAGTTCTCAAAAATGTCCATCCTCTCGACATGTGCATCAAATATCTTTGGTGGCAATGATTTTATTAATGGATCCGCAATCATGAGATTAGTGCTAATATGTTCGATTGACACTCTTTGTTTCTGAACTTCTTTTTTAACAACAAAGTATTTCAATTTTATATGCTTAGCACATTTCGAATGCTTGTTGTTTTTAGAGAAAAACACTATTGTAGAGTTATCACAATAAATTTTTAGTAGTTTGGCTATGTTGTCAACAATTCTAAATCCTGAAATAAAATTTGGCAGCTAGAAACCATGAACAATAGCCTCAAAGCATGCTACAAATTTTGTTTCCATAGTCGATGCATTAATGATAGACTGCTTCGTACTTTTCCATGAGATTGCTCCTCTAGCTAATAGGAAAATGTGGCCAAATGTTGATTTTCTTGTATCAACACATCTAGCATAATCTGAATTTGAATAACATATCACTTTCTAGATGATCAGATCTTCTATAAGTGAGCATATGATCATTTGTTCCTTGCCAGTATCTTTAAACTTCTTATGCAGCTTTCCAATGATCCATTCTTGGATTACTTTGATATCTACTCAATATTTCAACAACAAAACTAATGTCTGGTATAGTATAAGTATAAGCATACATCAAGCTACCAACGATAGAAGCATATGGAATCCATTCCATTTCTTTGCATTCCAATTCATTATTTGGGCATTGCATTCTGAATTGGAACAACACTTGAGGAGCATTTTTCCATCTTGAATCTTTCTAGAACTTTATTGATATAACCTTTTGAAGACAACTCCAACATTCCTTGTGATCTATCATAAAATATTCCAATTCTAATCACATAGGATGCCTCACTCATATCTTTCATTTCAAAGCTATTAGAAAGAAATCAATTGGTCTCATGTAATAAGCCAAGATCATTTGTAACAAGCAAAATGTCATCAACATATAGAATCAAAATTATAAACTTGCTCCCAATAACCTTCAGATATATACATCGATCAATAATAGTTTCCTTAAATCCGAAGGAAGTGATGGTATTATTGAATTTGAGATACCATTGTCGTGAAACTTATTTAAGTCCGTATATTGACTTCTTAACTTTATACACCATATGTTCTTATGGTGTTCTTTTCCTTTAATAGCAAAACCTTTAGGTTGGTCTATGTAAACTTTTTAATCTAAATTCCCATTTAGAAAGACAGTTTCACATCCTTTTAATGAAGATCTAAGTTATAATGAGCTACCAGTGCCATGATAATCCTAAATGAGTCCTTTTTCAAAATTGAAGAAAATGTCTCTTTGTAGTCAACATCATTTTTCTTAGTGAAACCTTTGGCAACTAGTCTATCTTTATATCATTTAACATTGCCATTTGAGTCGCACTTAGTCTTAAAGACCCATTTACACCCAACTTTTTTATAAGCTTCAGGCAATTGAACAAGATCCCAGACTTCATTGTGATCCATTTATTTCATCTCTTCTTTCATGGCATCTAACCATTTTTCAGAGTCTTTACTATCCATGGCATGTGAAAATGAAAATGGATCATCTCCAATTCCTAAGTCAAATTATGCCTCTTGTAGATAAACCACATAATCATCAGGTATAATAGATCTTCTCTGCCTTTCAGATCTTAATACTGGCTCTTGTGGTTCATCTACTGTGGTTCATTAATAAAAACTTCATTATAGGGTGATTCATCATTCATTTATTGTTCTTGTATGTTATATGATGGAACATTTGTAGGAACTTCAACTTGAGAAGAAGTTTGAGGTAAAGAAATCTCTACCCTAACTTCTTGAATTTCCATCTTGCGTGGTTTTGCACTCCCACTGATTTCACCATTCTCAATGAACCTCGCATTTCCAGTTTCAATAATTTTTGTACTATGGCTAGGATAATAAAATATATACCTTTTTGTATTTTTCTGGATAACCATTGGTTGTTCTTGAATCCAATTTCTTTTCATGTGGATTATAGATCCTTACTTCTATCGGGCAACCCCAAATATGTAAGTGTCTTAAACTAGGTTTCCTTCTTTTCCATAATTCAAAAGGAGTTTTTAGAAATGTCTTACTAGGAACCCTATTCAATAAGTATATGGCAGTTTTCAAAACATACATCCACAAAGATAAGGGTAAAGAAGAATAGCTTAACATGCTCTTAACCATGTCCATTAAAGTACAATTACGCCTTTCTGCAACACCATTTTGTTGTGGTATACCCAGCATTATGTATTGAGCACAAATGTCATGCCTTTCAGGGAATTTAGCAAATGGACCTGGACGTTATCAATTTTCATCATACCTTCCATAATAGTCACTACCTCTATCAGATCTCACAATTTTCACTTTTTTATCAAATTGCCTTTTAATTTCAGTGATAAATACCTTTAGGGTATATACCGGATTTTTTATATAATAAATAGACGTATCCATAACGTGAAAAATCATCAAGTGAAAAAATACTTTTCTCTACCAAAAGATGGAACATCAAAAGGTCTGCATATGTTGGTGTGTATAAGTTCAAGGAGTTGTGTGCTTCTTATAGCTTTCTTTTTTTATTGTGTGTTTTGTTTGTTTTTCCATTATACAATCCATACAAGTACCAAGATCGGTAAAATCCAAATCGATAAGGATTTCATTCTTTACCAATATTTGTATCATTTCTTTAGATATATGACCCAAATATTTATACCACAAGTAAACTGAATTTTCATCAATCAAACTACATTTTGTACCAATATTATGATACAAGGTCAAAAGAGTCTCAGTAAATAAATTATCAAGCTTTAATTTATATAAATTGTCAGAAAGAACACCAAAACCAATAAAACAATTATTTTAAAACAAATTGCAACATTCATTTCCAAATTTAAAAGAATATCCAATTGTATCAAGTTTTGATAAAGAAATCAAATTACTAGCAATAGAAGGAACATAAAGAATTTGAAAAGGATCTAAATGATGTACAGTATCTAAAATCAAACGATAAGTTCTTATGGCCTCAACTAGAGATTTGACTCAGTTTCTTATAAGGACAAAATTTTCATTTACATTTATGGTTTGGTTTATAAGGAATCCCTACATCGTATTTGAAACATAGGTGGTACAACCAGAATCAATTCCCCAAGTATTATAAGGAACTTCTGCCAAATTTGATTTGAAATATATGAAAGCACTAGGCTTACCTCTACTTTGGAACCATGCCTTACATTTCTAGCGGTCTTTCTTGTAGTGTCTAGGCTTTCCACAAAAATGATACACAACTTTCTTTGATTCCTTATTGTGGATTTGGGAAGATGACTCATTAACCTTCAATGGTCTTTTATTCCCCTTTCCATTCTGCTTTCCTGGGTTCTTCTTATTAGCTTCTAGTTGACCCATGAGATTAATAGAATGGTTTCCTTATTTCTTCAGCCTTGCTCACATTCCATTTATCTTTAATTATGTTATAATTGATTTGGAATGGTTCATACTAAGGAGGCAAGGAGTTCATGATGAATGTTACAAGGAAACTATATTTCACTTTCATTCCCAAGGATTCCAATCTTACTACTATATTTACCATTTCAGTAAGGTGCTCATGCATGGTACGAGAACCATCAAACTTCATGGTGGTTAACATACCCATTAGTGTCCCTACAATTGACTTATAAGCAGTGTCAAAGTGGGACATACCTTCAATAGATTCCATAAATATCTTTGCACTGTTAGTTTTAGAAATCATTGACCTAATGTTCTCAGCAATAGTCATTCGCTTAAACATTAAGCTTTGTCTATTTGATCTTTCCCAAGCATTATAAGAAGATCTCTGTTCAACAGTGCTATCGGTAGTAAGATCAATTGGTTTATCATTTAGGAGTGTTGAATCAAGATTCAGAACACCTAAGTGAAACTGAATTTGTTCAGACCATTCAAAGAAATTAAGCACATTAAATTTCACAATAGACAAAGCTTGCGAATAAAGAGAAACATAATTAAATGCCGCAAATAGAATACAATGCTCATACATTAATGCTTTGAGTCATAAACTATTAACATATAATATGGATTCAGATATCATTCCTATAGGCATAAGCTTATATTGAAGTTCTCCTTTGGGTGATCCAACAATGCAACATAACAAACATAATTGATGCTCAATTTTCAATTTTTACATGATTGGTAATTATATATTGATTTCCACATAAAAACCAACACTGCAAAAATGAAAAAAAAAAATAATTGTGATGAGAAGATGGCTAACAACTTTGGCAAATGAATTTCTTATGAGCAAACGTCGATTGGAACTTTCACATTTTCTAATAAATATTTTCTTTATTTATTGCCCATGAGATTTTAATGTTGAACGAAAATTTCTTAATCAATAAATAATTATGAAATATGAATCAATATATCAAGATTTACTGAAAATTTATCTGAGATTTACTTAAAATCAAAGAACAACTTAAAGTTTATCTAAGATCAAAGAATTACTTAAAGTTTACTCAATATATATCCAAGATTTATCCAATATTTACTAGAAAATTAATAAAAGTTAAAAATCTACAAGATTTACTCAAGATTTACCAAAATTTATCTTTAATTTACCCTATATTTAGTCTAAATTTACTACAAAATTAATAAAAATTAAAGTTACAAAAGATTTACGAGTAAATTATATCGCTAATACTCCAACTATAGGGCATGTAACAAAATAGTATATGAACTTCAATTTGTAATAGAAAATTTCTTATTTCCTTGATTTTGTAACTCAAAGTACCTCCACCTGCACTATCAAATGAGTTAACGGAAATGCTAATACGGCATTTCCAAATCAGCAATGAATTAATAATCATTAATGATGTGAAAAAAAAATAAAAAAAAAAAGCTGGCATGATTAATTAAAAATTAAATAAAATGTAATTAAAATTATGGGAAAAGGCCTAAATAACCTATGTAACTTCTCTAACAATCAGATATATCATATCAAAATCTCAAATTTCTCCATCAAAATCCTAAACGAATTCCCTAACAAAAACCAACAACTGTTGCGCGTGTTTCTGAGGAAGGAATTTAAGATCTTAATTTTTTGTTCAATTGGGCGTCTATCTTAAAGAAAGAATATAAGATCTATTAGTTGCATGCTGAATCTTGTTTGATTGGTGGGTTGTGATTTCTTTTTTATTTATTTGTAGCAAAATATAAGATCTAGGAGTAGGTTGAGGGATTGGTGTTTTCGACGGATAATTTAGAAGAGAAGCGCTGGATATTATGGGAACCTGGGAAGTAGGGACATGGCAAACAGAGGAGAAGACCGCGTGTCCTACATAGAGATACGTAGACACGCCTCAGACACACCACGTGGTGTATCGTTGACAAAAAATGAGGCTAAAACATGGCTGGGACACACGATGGACACGGATCGGACACGACTAAGGCTTCTTGGCATTCAATTCCAAAACCTGAATCTCTACTCCCTCTCCGCTCAAAACACCAACAACGGCCTCCACAAATCCGTCAAAACTCCCCAAATTAAAATATCAAGATTCAAGAAAACAAAAATTACCTGAGAAACAGGGGATGCAGAAGAAGATGCAATTCTTCGTAGAGATGAACCTTCATTGCTGTTACAACTTTCTTGAACACTGTTAGAAGAACTGGAAATTGGAGGAGGCAGTAGCAAAAGCGATGTCAATGACAAAGGAACTACTTGATTTTCTTCATCATCATCAATAATTTTGATTTAATCATCACCATGCATAATAATAATGCCTTTCACAAGCTTGATGACGAGCTTCATAGCGGGCTGAAAAGCTGAGTTGTTTACCAAGGAGAAATGTTTGAGTGGCTTCGAAAATGGTAGAATCTAAAGCTTGAATCCTGTTGTGTTACCCTGGCGATGTTAGAAAGTGATGGCTGCCAAACGAAGCTAGAGGAAGAAGAGCCCTTGTCTTGTTTTTTGCTCTTGGGTCTATACTTTTGTCTTGCTTGAGTTTTGATTGAAAGGAGCTATTATGGACTTAACTATTAGCTTGGGCCAGTGTATTCCTACTGTGGAAAGGGCTGCCACATTTTCTTGGGCTGGGTTTTGATATCTCTAGACCCTTGCAAATTAATATTAAACTCTCCCCATGTCAATTTTAACTTAGTTTTACAAATAACTATTTTTCTATTATTTTATTATGACTTGTTCTTGCCGTATCCATTTCCTAATTTTTTGAAATTTGTCGTATTTTCATATCTCACTGTATCGTATTTCTGTATTTGTATCTATATCCGTGCTTGTTTGATGGGAACAATGGTCATTGGCGTGATGATGTAGAAGAGAGAGACATAGCTTAAGAAGGGGAGGCGAATGGAGGATTGTGGAGCAGTGAGGGCTTTAGATTGTCAGTACTAGTGATGTAGTAACACCATTATAGTAGTAGAGATTTGTTAAAAATATTAAGGGATAATTGCACAAATAGTACCAAATTTTATCACTTTTTTATAATTTGTATCAAACTTTTTAATTATTACAAATTGATACTATACTTTTTATAAATGTTGTAATTTAGTATTAATTTTCAATTTTCGGTACCAAAAAGATGACATATCATATCACGTCACTTTATTATCTACATTAAATTTATTCTCTCGTAAAAATGCACTCAAAACGAATATTATTTGATAGATTATTTTTCTTTTTGTAATTTATTTGTGTAATTTGTTTTTCTTTAATATTTGAAAACATCATCATTTGATTATATTTTTATAAGAAAATAAATATAATATGGATAATAGAGCGATATAGTATGTCATGTTATCTTTCCGGTGCCGAAAATTGAAAATCGGTATCAAATTACAACATTTATAAAAGATTTAGCACCATTTGTAACAATTAAACGGTTTGGTACTAAATTGTAACAAATTGAAAATGTTGGTACCATTTGTAAAATTAGACCACATATGAAGAGAATCAATAAAATTAACAACATTTGCAGTGGAGGTGAGAGAGATAGAAATTTGTTAATGATATGAAGAGATTTGTTAAGGATTAAACAAAAAAACTAAAGTGATGAAGTAGCATAGATTTGTTAGAGGATATGAATAGGATCGATAAAATAAATACCATTGTTGCCGAGGTGAGGAAGAGAGAGAAAAAGAAGGGAATCGAAAATATGTTCATCTACTCCACATTTTATTTATTTAAAAAAAAAACATGTCAGCATTTTTTTTTGTCATATTATTAATTATTATTATTTTATTGCTAATGTGAAAATACTGCCTTAGCATTTCTGTTAAATCATTTGATGGTGTTAGAAAGAAATACTTTTGAGTTATAAAATCAATGAATAAATATTTTTATGTTACAAATTGAAGTTCATGTAATATTTTGTTACACGATTTATAGTTATAGTACCATTATATAACACCTTCTTACCTCATCCTAAAATAGCTAGGTAAATATGCATTATCCGCTTAACTGTCTTCATTAACTCTCATGATTAAATTACTTATACAAATATTTTTTTATTTATTATTATTTTTACTACCGGTATTTTTTTTTTCTTTGTAATTATATTTAAATATTCAAATAAATATTTTTCACACTCCAAGTTTTAGAAATTGTATCTTGTAATTAAATACAGATTTATGATAATATTATACTCATAATATTCGTAGTACACACCATATTATATTATACGTGTAAGAAAACTATATTTACATATTACAAGATTTTTTTAACAAAATATACAAAAATTCACTTGATGTTTTAAGTTGATTTGTATCTGGATTTCTTTCTTCTTCTAACAGCTATTTTAAATTTTCCAAATCCTTTGAACTTGCGCGAGAGAAATCATCCAGGCTAAACTACTAACTCAGTGGTGCTTTATAGAATAAAAATCTTATATATATATATATATCACATATATTGTAGGTTCATCATCTTTAACATACAGGTTCAACAATCAAAACTTACAAGTTCATCATTTAACAACCACATGTTCATTATTTAATAAACAATTCTTCAGCATACACATGCATCTAAAAGTCTAACGATACTTAAATTTATTCAATACATATATTTTTATTTTAGTCAATCTCATAACATCTATGTGGAACTCATCAATAAAAATGAGGTTGTCATTCTCAACTTCTTAATAGGGTCATTACTGATTTTAATATTGTTTTATCGCGTATTCTATTTTTCCCTTGATTGACATATCAAACTATCAACTATTTTAGTTCAAAGCTGTGTATTCAAGTTTTGTCACATTTGTTAACATAATAATTCCTTTTTTTACCACTTTTTACCAACATATTTATCAATTGATTATAAATTTTCAATTTCACATATTTGTATGTCATATGTCCATATGTCCAATAAGATTAAAATATTTAATAATTATCACACATACATAACAAGCCACATAAAAAAAAACTAAATATGCAAATTTCATTTTTATGACAGATTTCGGCCCTAGACTTGAGCCTTAATTTCAGCTCATTTCTAGTTTGATTTAGACTCTATGGTCTTTTATGAACGTTTAGATTAATGTGTTATCTTGATTTTTCAAAATGAATCACTGAATTCCGAATTTTCTACCAAAAATTATCAGCAAATTACCACACTAAAAGTTATGGGCAAATTACCAAGTGGTATTCATTCAATTTTTATACAGGATTTTCTTGTTTCACTTAGGTCCGAGATTTTGTAGCCGATTTTTGATCTAGTTACAAACCGAATTTCAACTTATATTTTTCATAACATTTTTAGCATTATGTGTTAGCTATCATATCCAATTGGTTTCATGTCATTCCAATTACCGCAACCTAAGTTATGGTCAATTTTATCAAGGTTGTTCCAATGCATGTGTAACAGGACACTTATTGGATTCATTGCAAATTAATTAATTCCATAATCCTATGTAATCATGTTATGTCCCAAATTTCCAAATCATAAATACATATATAAAACTCAATGTTACACACCAATTTACCACAAAATTCTAAAAACA
Source organism: Balakata baccata (assembly GCA_949630135.1). Lineage (NCBI taxonomy): Eukaryota > Viridiplantae > Streptophyta > Magnoliopsida > Malpighiales > Euphorbiaceae > Balakata > Balakata baccata. Next base: position 4,562 of record CATIWF010006191.1, on the reverse strand, counting down.
ACCATTTATCACACATAACATTTCAAATCTCATGCATAGCATACATTACATATAATTTCACAAAGTTATAGCATGCAAAAATTTTATTCAAAAAGCACATACCTAAACATTTTCAAGTTCTCTTTTTCCTTTCTTCCTTCTCTTGTTAAGTGGTCTTTTTCTTTCCTTTATCCACTTCTTGGTGGCTACTTCTTTATCCACTTGTTTAACCTTAACAAAATAAACAATGTTTCATTTAATGTCACATACAACCAATGTTTATGCATGAATCATGTCTATTGTTCTTAATGTTTTTCTACCCTTTTTTATATTTTTATTTCTTCCTTCCTTTACCTTATTTATGTTCATAATATTCAATAGCCACTTACTCCATTAAATTCAAACAAAACAGCCGCCCCCCGCCCCCCTTTAACATCCATAATCCTCAAGTTTCATAATTATCATTAAACACTTTTATACATCCTCCTCTCAAATTCCCCTTTACCAATCATCCTCATACACTTTCAAATAAATCATATTTCTTTAGTTTTCAAGCCACAAAACCATCATTCACAATCACATAAGACTCAATTCTATCATTTTCCCATCATACATGCACTTCATTACACAAGTTGCATGAGCTCTATATAACTCTAATCTACCAATTTCAAACACACCAATAATTCACAAGGGCCTCAAAATGATAAGAAAAAAGTTGGATTTAAGAAGAAGAACTCACCTTGATGATTCTCCAAAGATGATCAAATTTCCTTCAATCTTTTTCCATGTTTCTCTCTTGCTCTCTTATGATGAAATTACTTTGGTTTCTTAGTATCTCTCTTTCTAAACTCTTTTTTTCCACTCTTTTAGAAGCTAAAATGACATAAAAATGCAGGATTAGTAAAGAGAAGTGGCTAGCCATAGAGAGGAGAGAATGATGATAAAGGATTTGGTTAGATAAGTGAAAAATATGTTACCAATTTTGACTTTTATATTAAAGTTAGAGTGTGCAGGTCACACTAATTGGATTAATCTCTCCTTCTATTGATCCATTTATTTAATTAATCTTGATTAATGCTTAATTATGAAAAATTTCCTCTTTGACCCATTTTCTCTAATAAATTCGACAATACCTATTTTGTCTATTGGGTGATTTTATATTTTTTCCTAATTCATGCACCAATACTTTAATTCTCATATACTAATATTCCTACTTTTCCCTTATAATTTGTCATTTTTCAATGTGTCCGAATTTAGACTCCTATTGAACCGCACGCGCCTGATTAGGGTCACGCGCAATTAGAGCTTAAATTGTCAGACGTTACGCATCAGTTTAATTTACTCAAAATTTACTGAAGTTATATACAAGATTTGTCCAATGTTTACAAAAAAATTAATCAAAGTTAAAATTATATAAAATTTACTTAAGATTTATCTAAAATTTATTCAATGTTTACAAGAAAACTAATCAAAGTTAAATTTATATAAAGTTTACTCAAGATTTATCTAAGATTTACTTAATATTTATCCAAGATATACCCACGTCAAGTCAATCTCTCAACTAAAAAATATCAAAAATCTACCCAAAGTTTACCTAAGTAAATAATCTTAATTAAGTTAATTAAATATTAGTTTATATTTTTTTTTGTAATTAAGGTTTGTCCAAGATTTATTTTGTTAATTAAGTTAATTAAATTCAAGTTTACAAATTTTTTTCTAATGAAAATAATTAAATAATGATTAAAAATAAATAAATGCATGCATAAAGATAAATGGTAGTCATGCAAATTAATGAAATTATTAATCTATATTTAAAATATGAAAAATAATAATTTTCTTTCTTAATTAAATGAAAAATATGTGAAATATACAGTGAAATTTAATATTTAAAAAGATAAAAAATTGATATAAATAAAAATATAAGAAATTAAATTAAAAATACAAAATTTTTATCGATAAAATTAAAAAAAAAATCTCTTAAAAGTTGTTTTTCATGTAAATTTCTCCAACTCCAACATAAGAGAGCCATCAATATAGGCCTGGCCAGTAAGTCACGCATCTGGTCCATTTTTGGATCCTTAGTTTTTGGAATTTTGACACAAATTACGCAATGGACAAGTTATTTCCCAAAAGAAACTTTCGACGTTTAATTATGCATTATATGTATTTTATAACGGTAAGTTTTAATTTTGTTTTACATTGTTTAGTTATAAGGAGGTTTTATTTTTTTTATCACCTTTGCCTTTTTTAAAAAGGTGGTTTTTCTCGTATTCAATAAAATATTGATTTCCTTATAAAAAAATCAGAATATTATATTGATTTCCTTTACATTCTCTAAATATCTTTTTTTTAATTAACAACTGCAAACCCAGAAAAAAATAATAATAATAATAAAGAGGCGTGATTTTAGGTAGGGATGTGTATTCGGTCAGTTCGGTTCAAAATTAAACCGAAAATTGAATTATTAAAATTTTAGTAATCGAGCCAAACTGAAATTAAAATTAAAACTGAACCGAACCGAACCCAAAATAGGTTCGATTCGGTTAATTCAGTTTTATATATAATATAATTAAATGATATATAATATATTAAAATATAAATATTATATATTATAATATATAATTATATATTTTTAATATATAGTAAATTATATATATATATATATATATGTATAAAAAAATATATTTTTAATGTAGGTTTGGTTCGATTCAATTATTTCGGTTGTATGACTTTTTAAACCAAATCGAACCGATTAATATATTAAAAACCGAACCAAAATAACCGATCCGATCAGACCTAATTGAGATTGATTTGGTTCTGAATTGAACCAAACTAACAGAACTATATATATATATTGAACTGATCATTTCTGCAAATAAAACCAAACTGAATCAAACTGATATATTGGTTTGGATCGGTTTATTCAGTTCTTTTACTATTCCTCTTTATCTATAAACTGTTGCACTTTAAAATCTCCAGCTAGATAGCTATATCTGTCTGTGTTCACTGTGCATTGCTGAGAATGTACTTTTAATTTTCAAACAAGTTTGTGTGTAAAAATCCAGTAGAGCTAGAGAAAAATGAAGACGGCAATGCACTGTGGAAGAAAAAGAGAATGAAATCACTGTAAAAAAAAGAGGCGGTGACGTGGCGTGGAGGAGTGAAGGAGAATGAAATCACAAAAGAGTAAAGAAGAAAAGGGTTGAGCAGCGGTGGAGGAGAAAAAAAAAAGGTAGAAGATGATGGTTTTCATCCCTTGAAAGAAATGTTATTATTAATGAGTTGTATACCACCATCACACAAATTACAATATTATTTTTTTCTTTTTGAAATTGCTAGATGTTAAGAGAAAATAGGAGAATATAGTAGGAGAATTGCTAATTCAATATTCAAAAATAGTATAAAATGGAAAACCAATCTGAGGCCTGTGTAGTACACAGTTTTCTTAAGACAAATTCGCCTCCTACACTGGTGTTTAAGATAATCGGCGTTTATCTCTTAGGATACAATAGATTCCAAGTAGTTGTTGAACACACAACACCTACTTATAGCGAACTTTAACTTGTCACAACCTCTATAACTTGAGAAGAAGAATGAGAAGAAAGAAAGAAACATTTCAAGAACAATCAAAGAATACTCTTCATCAACATTTTAAAATTCAAGTTTAAACCACCTATTTATACTAGATGGAGGAGACATGAGATTAATTGTGATTAATTTCCTTTAAACGCTCTCAATAATGTCTTTGTAACTCTCAAATAATAGTGAAATTAATCTTTGAAACATCAGAAATTGACATTCCAAAAGAAATGAAGCTCAAAAGTCCATTATGGAATAGAATCCATACGGGTGTGTGGATCCACACGGGAGTGTGGATCTGCCTTGCTCACCCTGCAGACACAACACGACCGTATGGATCCACATGGGCATGGCAGATTGCCAACCATGTGGATCAACACGGGAGTATTGCCAAATTTTCCAGAAATAAAAAAATAATTTGAAAAAATTAGGCTTGTTTAGGACCACGAGATTTTGGGTCAACATTCGTGTACTCAAGTCCCGCACCCACGCATTGGCCCATCCCGACCCATGGATTTGCACCCCCCCTGCACCTGAGCGCACGAGAGAGAGCCTTCCATTCTACTTTTCTTACTCATGTAAGAATGCATCTCTATATATAAACACAAGTCAAACTTCAATTCTTAGTGATGTGGGACAAACTCCCACTCATTTTTCACCTTTAAATCTCCTTACCAAGGAGCTTACTTTGAGCTTCAATTTCTATTCACATTTTCCATTTTGAGCATATGAATGCATTAATTCATAGTCCTCATGTCAAGGAACATATATCCGGGTCTTTCTCCCAAAACCGAGTTGTGGGACTCACCCAAATAATTCTCTCAAAATAGCTCATAATCACAATTTTTTTCCAATAATGCCCCACATGAATAAAATTGGGCGGAAAAGTAAGACGAACAAAGCCTTACTACGTGATAGAGTTTGACGATTGAAACCTGTACAGGATAGGTAGGTGTTACCCTTTGAACCTTCCCTTATAAAAGTATATTTAATTTACCCAGTGT
>CATIWF010006146.1:0-48680 GCA_949630135.1 Balakata baccata | reverse complement strand
TGCTCCTTTGCATCTCCATTCTATCCTAATCCTATGTAATCTAATTACATATTTCAAAAATAGAAAACCTCAATTTACACTTGAGGGGAGTAAGATGAGAAAAGAAATACATGAGAAAGAAAAGAGAGGTAGGGATACGCATGACCTATTTGCCATAAAACAAAATTCATGCATGCTCAATCACATTGGGCCTAAGTCCATAATCATCCATCATGCCTTTCCATACACTTCTAGCATGCATTCTCTAATGCATAAAATAAAATAAAATAGGTAATGATAATTTTGTATTGCAAATTTGAAAGTTGATTCAACACTTAAATCAAAATTGCTTACTTTATTGTTTCGATCAATTTAATTTTGTATGTCATTTTAATGATTAATTTAATAATTAATCAAATTTAATTTAATTTAATATCTCCAGAATTAATTCAAAATTAATTCACCTTCAAATCAAATTATTATAATCTCAAAAATTAAACAATTTAATTTTAACATATATGCCACTTTCTAGTCATACTAGATATGTCATTTGCTCAACTTAAATTAATTCAAAATTAATTTCCAAAAATTTCCAAAATTTTCAGAACTTCAAATCATTATTCTAAGCATCTTTAGATCAGCTCAAGTCTATCAAAATAATTTTGGCACAAGCCAAAATCATTAGGACAAACAAACCAACACATAAGACGCTTAAAATGACCCATTTACCATCTATAATTAATTTAGAAATTTAAATTTGAGCAAATTAATTTTTTCATGCATTTAGCATCAAAATAACATATTTTTAATCATATAAAAAATATTTCAAGGTGCTGAAAATGAAATATTCACATACAAAAAAATTCAAACAAAACAGTCCTACCAGGTATCCAAAATAGTCTCGTTTTGTTGTTTGTTTGAAAAATTAACTAAAATAATTTTTAATTAACTATTGGACACTTCCAGAGGCTTAAACACATTCTCAATATGTCTAAATAATTTTTCCATAATCAAATTATAAGAAAAATATGAACAGCCTCAACAATTAAGCCAAATAACATCACATGTTCATCAACTATGCAATTTCAACAATTTTGTAATAAATTCGAAATTAATTATTTGAGTCATATTCAAACCATTTTTCAATCAACATAATCATGCTCAATCATCTCATGATCAGATTACAGAAAGAAAAATATGTAAAATAAATTTTACAAATTAATTTCAATTTTGCAAATCAAAAGATCCAAAATCATCAAAACCATGCAATCCAATTGCACCTTAAATTAAAATTAATTTTAATGGGCACAAGATGGCTCTGATACCAACGAAGGGTTTTGAGCATGTATCACATACATATTACGCAGTGGAAAATAAAAATTTTCAAAACCCGAATCAAAGAATTATACATATGCCAATTAAAACTAATTTAACCAAAGAAAATTCAGAATTTATACCTTTATAATTTCTTGATTTTTCTTCAACTTCTCACATTGTTGGGTTGTAGCAAACCACAACAATCCAATCTTGGAATGTCTCGAACAATATCCACGCAAAGATGAGAGGATGAAACCACTGGGGAGATGGCTTGAACATACCTCAAAGTGCTAGTAATGGTGTATGTTCATATGCTCTTTAATTTTCTTAGTCTCCAAAAATTTTTCCTTGTCTATTTTCTGTCTTTTGGGGTCTTTTAGATCCAAAAGAAAATCAGAAAAATAGATCAAAATTGAGAGAAGAAGAATTTGAAGAGGCATGAATAGTGTCATGGCCATTTTGGCCAATTTATAGGGTGATTAGCGTAGCGCGCAACAGCCTGCCCGGGCTTACTGGGTAGGCCCAGCTGGCCTACCTGGCAGGCCAATCGGTAGGCCTGCCTAGCCAGCGGGACCGCGCAGGCCTGCAGGGGCCTGTCAACCCTCCCGAGCGATTTTTCCCACAATCTTATCGCGAACTGACTCAAAATAATTTTCTCATATTTTAGATCTCATCCTAAGCCATTTTGCTCATTCTTTACATCTCCAAAGCGTGTGACCAATTAGGTTCCCGGTTATATTGGCCACTTAAATTATCAAATAATTTAAGCAAATCATGAGCGGTATCTAGCAACACATCATGATCTCCAATTGACCGGAAAGTCAGTGGTTTGACTACGAACCTTTCCATAGGCAACGATATGTGCAACTCGTCCTTTCACCATTCTATACCCCACTCGGTTCAGAGCATGGACTATGTGTCAACTCCCGCTAGACTGACTATGTCACACCTAGCCCAAGTGATTTTAGATCTTGTCACTGAGACTCATTACTCAATTAGACATGTCACTGAAGACCATCTCCATGACAGTTCCACTTTGGCCAGAGATTCCTGAGTAACGATCCCAACAAGAGGCTGTGGGTATACTCTCCCTCTATCAGGAGCAGTGAATCCTCTGTTGGCTACCCAATTACCTTCGAACACGTCAAGCTGTACCCAATCACCACCCTATGAGCAACCTCTATGAGGCAACAAGGAATGGAGTCAAAGCATAGAATCAGTATCCAAGATATCCTTGAGTACCTCAAGTCTAAGGATACATGCACCATTGCTATGATGAGACTATTATTGATATTTGAATAGATAATCCATATGATTGTCTCATAGCAGGTCATCCAATGTACTTGACTACTCTTAGCAAGCATCCACATGTTAACTTTGAATATCTCATGCTCAAAGCTTATGAGATCTATTGCTTAATCCAATCAAGGAGTATAACATGTGCTAGTCTATCCGGATCAATAATATCTCATCTTGTTGATCCTATGACTAGGGATAATTTATATACTAACATAATTACACATGATAGAAATCTCATTATCATGATTCCATCATGATTTCCTTCATGCTATGTTTCATATCATAGACTTTCATTAATCAGTTTAAGATTTATATCAATTCATATGCAAATGAATATTAATATAATGAAAGAATGCCTTTATGAATGTGTACACTAAGTGTCTGAGGCAATTGCCTTTTGGGCACATCTCTAACAGAAATGTCATAAAGATGGTCTTCAGTGACATGTCTATTTGAATAATGAGTCCTAATGACAGGATCTAACATCACTTGGACTAGGTGTGACATAGTTAGTCTAGCGGGAGCTGACACATAGTCCATGCTCTGAACTGAGTGGGATATAGAATGGTCAAAAAACAAATTGCATAGATAATTATCTATGGAAAGGTTCATAATTAAACTACTACTTTTCAGTTAATTGGGGGTCATGATGTGTTACTAGATACTGCTCATGATCTGCTTAAGATTAAGTGTTAATTTGAGTGGCCAACATTGCCGGGAACCTAATAGGTCACACACACTAAAGGTGTGGAGGAGAAGTAAAAATGGATTTTTGGATCGAATCCAAAACAATGAGAGAAAAACCAGGTCCAATCGGGAAAAGGAGTGTTTCGATCAAAAACAACTACTAGATTGAAACAGCATAAAGTCCCGACTGGGACTCACTCGTCATGGGCAGTTTTTCGAGTGGGAAATAAGTTTTCCGATACGACATATTAGGAATTTTAATTTGATTAGGATTCTATAATCAAGGGTTTTGAACCATAATTCCATATGGGATATAAATAGTCCTCTCTCATACCATTTTAGCAACTGCAACTCATAAGAATTAAATGGTTAACTCTTCTCTTCTTCTCTCTCAAGGATTAATTCTATTGCTAGCAAATTAGATTATTCCAAGCCATTCCCTTAAAAGGTTTTCTCCCTTCTCCCTTTACATGGATACCATTAGAGGTAATCCTAGAGGATTACTATAGTTTGCTACCACCGCTAAGAAGAGAATTGAAGGAAGAATACTCGGTTTTAAAAGGTAATAATCTTCTACTATTATATAGCTTTAATTGTTAATGATTACATAGGTTGATCCTCTTCTTGGAGTTTGTAAAATTTTAATTTTCTACTGTATAATATGTATGAGATGCATGTGCAAACTCCAATAAAATCAGCCTATGTAGCTATGATTGATTAACCAAAATAAGGATTTGAAAAAGATTACCTTTAGTTTAGAGCTTTTCGTTCTTCTTATCCGGTTGTCACAAACCACGGTAATCCTCACTTGAATTACTTTTAACGGATGTCCACACAAGGAATGCGAAGAAAAAAACCTTTGGAGGCTATGGTGTTTCACAATTCCTTATGCTAGCAAGAAAAGGTGAATGAGAGTGTATAAGAATGACCCTTTTATTCTCTAATGTAGTAGGACCCTTTTATTCTCTAGTGTAGTAGGACCCTTTTATTCTTTAGTGTAGTAGATATCTTTTTAGGTCAAAAAAGGACTATTTATAGTCCTTGAGTGATTAAGGTTTGAAACTCTCGTTCAAGGAATAGTGAAACACCTATAGCCTCCAACATCACTTGGGCTAAGTGTAACGTAGTCAGTCTAATGGAAGCTGACACATAGTCCATACTCTGAACCAAGTGGGGTATAGAATGGTAAAAAGATGAACTACATGGATTTATTATCTATGGAAAGGTTCGTAGTCAAACCACTTACTTTTCGGTCAATTGGGAGTCATAATGTGTTGCTAAATACCACTTATGACTGCTCGAATTAATTGTTAATTTAGGTGGCCAACATAACTGAGAATCTGATGGGTCACACGCATTGGAAGTGTGAAGAATAAGTAAAAAGGCTTTGGATGAGATCCAAAATTATGAGATAATTATTTAGGATCGAATCGTGATGGAATCACGGGAAAAAATCCAAAAAATTGCTCTAAGGTGGTTATGGACCCGTACAGGCTGGTCACTATTTGCCACAAGCCATGGCAGGCCAGTGCCTATGTGTTGGCAGTATTGGCCAACTTTTGGCCAATTTGGCAAAAGATGCCAAATTGGCCCCCAACCCCTTTTTGATAATTTGTCAACCCTAAGGTGTTTAAAAATACCTATAAATAGTATTTTTACTTGAAAAAAATATTGATAGCCTTCACAAAATTATTTAATAATTTTTCTTAGTTTTTCTCTCTAGAACACAACTTTTTGCTAACACAAAGAGAGTATTCAAGGCATAACCTTTGAGGTTTATTTCTTTCTTTCCGCATGGATTATCATTAGAGACGATCCAAGATTATACTATTATAGTTTGTGACAACCCAACACGAAGGAGATTTGAAGAATTGGTTCAAGAAATAAAGGTATATTTTCTAACCATATTTTTTATCAATTAATTTTAATGGTATAAGTAGAATCCTTTGATTCGGATTTTGAAAAATTTTTATTTTCTATAGCATTATTTTGTATATGATATATGTTCAAAACCCAACATTGGTATCAAAGCTCCTTGTGTCTATTAAAATTAATTTTTATTAAAAATGCAATTGGATTGCACAGTTTTGGTATTTTTGGTTCTATAGATTTGAAAAATTGAAATTAATTTATAAAATTCGTTTTAAATATTTTTCTTGCAATAATTTGATCATGGGATGATTGAGAATAATTATTTTGATTGAAAAATGGTTTGAATGTGATTCAAAAGATTTATTTCGAATTTATTGCAAATTTGCCAAAAACTACATTTTGATGAACTAGTTGTTGTTTGGATTTATTGATGGGGCGGTTGATAATATTCTTATAATTTGATTATGGAAAAATTATTTAGATATATTGAGAATATGTTTAAGCCTCTGAAGGGTCCAATAATTAATTAAAAATCATTTTAATTAATTTTACAAATAAATAACGAAATGGGACTATTTTAGTGCACCTGACGGGAATTTTTTTGTTTGATTTTTTGTATGTGTTCATTTTGCTTTCAATACCTTAAAATATTTTTAAGTGATATTTGATATATTATTTTAATGTTATATACATACCAAAATTATTCTGCTCAAATTTAAATTTCCAAATCAATTCTATACGACAAATGAGTCGTTTTAAGTGTCTACTATGTTGGTTCGTTTGTCTGTGCCAAAATTATTTTAATGGGCTTGAACGGACCTAAAGATGCTTAGGATGATAATATTATGCTTTGGCTATAGGATTAATCATGTGTAGTATGATATGTATGAGTCCTGATATATCCTATCTTCTGAGTGTCACAAGCAGATACCAATCGGACCCTGATAAAGGATTGTCAAGAATATTTTTAAGTACTTGAGAAAGATTAAGGACGTATTCTTGGTATGTGGAGATAGAGATCTAGTTATAAGTAGGTATACCAATGCCAACTTCCAATATGATAGCAATGATTCAAAATCCCAGTCAAGTTATGTGTTCACTCTGAATGGTGGAGTAGTCAATTAGAAGAGTTCTAAACAAGAGACGATTGTTGATTCCACAACCAAAGCGAAGTACATAACAGCTTTCGAAATGGCTAAGGAAACCATTTAGATAAAGAAATTCATCACGAATCTATGAGAGGTTCCTAGCATTATTGATCTGATACAGCTGTATTGTGGCAATAATAGAGCTATTGCGCAAGCAAAAGAGCCATTATCTCATCAAAGATCTAAACATGTGGTTAGAAGATACCATTTGATTAGAGAAATCATTAGTAGGAATGATGTAAAAATAGAAAATGTGCCCATATATCAAAATTTAGTTGATCCACTAACTAAGCCATTTCTCCTAAAAGAAGTATGATTCATATGTACTTGCCTATGGAATTAAGTACAAAGGTGATTGACTTTAGTGCAAGTGGAAGTTTGTTAGAAAAGTGTTCTAAATGCAATCACCTTTAACACTCATAGTACATTTTCATTGTATATGAATAAAAGACATTTTCATTAATTGATGTTCATTTGCTTTATGAATTGATATAGATATTAAATCATTTAATTAAGTCCATAATACAAAACATAGCATGAAGGAAATCATGATGAGGTCATGATATTGAGATTCCTATCATGTGTAATTATGTTTACATATAAATTATTCTTAGTCATAGGATCAACAAGATGGGACAATATTGGTCCTTATAGACTAGCACATATTATACTCTTTGACTAGATTAAGCAATAGATCTTATAAGCTGTAAGCATGAGATGTTTACAGTTAACATATGGATGCTTGCTAACAGTATAACTTATTATGAGACAATCACATGGATGATCTATTCATATGTCAGTGAGAGTCTCATCATAGCGATGGTGTAAGTATCTCATCATAGCGATGGTGCAAGTATCCTTAGACTTGAGGTGCTCAAGATTATCTTGGATATTAATTTTGTATTTTGACTTCATTCCTTGTTGCCTCATAAAGGTATAGGGTGGTGATTGGGTACAGCTTGAGATATTTAGTTGGATAGAAAACAAAGGATTCACCACTTCTTATATAAGGAGTGCATACATATGGCCTCTTGTAGGGATTATTACTCGGGAATCTCTGGCCATAGTGGAAATGTCATGAAGATGGTCTTCAGTGACATGTCTAATTAACTAATAAGTCTCATGATAACATCTAACATTACTTGGACTAGATGTAACATAGTCAGTCTAGTAGGATCTAATACTAAGTCCATGCTTTAAACTGAGTGGGGTATAGTCTGGTGAAAGGACAAAGTGCATAGACTATTGTCTATGGAAAGGTTCATTGTTAAACCACTAACTTTTTCGGTTAATTGGGGGTCATGATGTATTACTAGATACCGCTCATAATTTACCCAAGATCAATTGTTGATCTGGGTTGCCAATATAATCGAGAACCTAATGGGTCACACGTATTGAAGGTTTGAAGAACAAGTAAAGTGGTCTTGAATAGGATCCAAAAGTGTATGAGAGACTTTCAGTTCAGACGGTACAACAATTTATGGGTGCAAAATCATTTCGTCGACGTAGGCCTATGTAGGCCCATAGGTGTGCCAGCACTGACATAGGCGTGTTATTGGTGACACGACCGTGTCATGTGCAATGCCATGTCATGCCCATGTCATGGTGCAACAGCCACTACACCACTTATGACATGAACGTGTCATAGCGACATGCTCGTATCATGGTGCAGTAGTAGGTGCACCACATACAACATGCTCAGGTCAATGTTGACACGAAACTACCAAGTGGCAGTTGCATGCCAGCTTGTCCATTAGCGATCTAGTGCACGCCTGATGCGGATACTGGGCAATTTGGCAGCCTATTTTCATGGCATTTTGATTTTTGAAAGGGTTCTTGGGGTAGAGTGTGACTCTAGACCCTAGGTTGTTTTTGGAAACATATAAACCATTTTACAATCAGAATTCCAGAGTACATCAGAAATTAAGAGTTAATTTCAATTTTCTCTAAAACACAAGTGTGTTCATCTTGCTAGCACAAAGTGATCACACAAGCCATCATATTTGAGAGTTTTCTTCTATGATCTTCACATAGATATCATTAGAGGCATTCTATTTGGATTGATGTGGTTTACAACAACCCAACAAGAAGAGGAATTAAAGTTAAAACTCCAAATATCACAAAGGTAATTATCTTCAACCTTAGTTTGGTTAATAGTTTTGATGACATAAGTCGATTCTAAGGTTTTGAGTTTTGTAAATTTTAAATTTTTGCTGCATTTTTGTATGAGATACATGTTCAAAGCCCAACATTGGCTTCTACTTGCCATATATGCTTCCTTCTTATTTAAAGAGATGGTTAGCATGATCATGATGTGGAATGAATTGAGTATGCAAGCATGCAATAAATGGTGATGTTATATATGTCGTGAATTGTCTGACTATATGATAGAATGTATATGATTATATGTACCACTAAGCTTTCAGTAGGTTAGCATGTGGGTTATCCTGCATGTAGGTTTGGAGCTGTAGATTCAATTGATGAGGAGAAGCCCGTACTTATTAGATTCTTATCAACTCAGAGTTAGCTTCTTTATTTCATGCATTCTTTATTTATTTATCATACATTGGGTAATTTTGGATAGTTAATAAGACCACTAATTTATTTTTGGATTTAAAGGATTGTAATAATTAGGCACGTTTAGCCCTAGTTTCATATTTGCATGATGTTTAATTTACAATTGATAGATATTAAGTATGGTGAAGTGATACAGTTTAATTGGCTATATTCTATGCATAGAGATGAAATATTATACCAAACTTGATGATATGATATTTTGTATGAGGAATATTAATTGAGCATAGGATAACAAGTTAAACAGTCATATGATGAGTAACACTCCCTTGTTTAGTAAGGTTTAGTCTACTATATAGGAGGGTGTTACAAACTATTCCAAGTTTTGTTTCAAATTTTAAACAAGGAATAAGAATTCTAATGAATTACTATTCCTTAATTTTGTGAAATACACATTTCATGATAAATTAAAGAATAGTTATTCCAAAACTATTGGAATAGCATATTCTACCACCATCCTACTCCATACCACTACTACCACTCACCCATCACCACTACTATTGGCATCACCACTCCCACCACCACCACCACCATCCATGCACCTATCATCACCACCACCCATCACCACCATTCATCACGCATTACAACCATCTATCCATTACTACTAATCATCATCCATACAAACCACTACTATATACATATTAATATAATATTATATTTAACTATAATCATCATTCCATTGTTATTCTATTCTAGTACTACTAATTATGATCCACATAACCACTATCGCTACTACTACATACATATTAACATAGTATTATATTCAACTATAATTTGTATAAAAATAGTTAATATAAACTTATAAACCAAAATATGGAATAAAAAATATTCAGGAATAACTATTCTATTCCGTAGTAATTACTATTCCATATATATTTCATGCCATAAACTAAACATGGTCTAAAATTCTTTCGTTAAGCATCATATTTTGTCAAACCAATGAACCATTCTCCTAGTCCTTAAAGATCAATAACGATAGTAAAGCTATGAAATAAAAATTCCATATTAAAGCAATTCCTTTCCTTTTTCCCTTTTGTTCTCTCACTAAATCTCTCATTTCCTGCCTTCCTCTCTTAGTCTTGGCGTAAAGATAAATAACCTCAAATATAAGGCTTTCTAATAATGGGATTAATGTTTGAAGCAAGAACAGGAAGGCAGAGCTAAGGAAGAAAGCAAAGTTATAGTTTTTGGCTGCATAGGAAGTATAGCAGCAATGAGTGTAATGTTCTTGAAGTAGTCTTTAGGTGGAAACTATTGGTGTTTGATCATGTATCATATACAAGAAGCAAAGTAGAATTTAAAATTTTATAAACTCTAAAACAATGGAATAGCCTATATAGCCATAATTAATTACCAGTCTAATAGTTTGAAGATTATTACCTTTGAAATTGAGACTTGTTCCTTTGTTTTTTAATTTAATGGGTCGTGAACTACAGTAATCCATATGGATCACCTCTGACGGTATCCACGCAAAGGGAGAAGAAGAAAACCTTTTAGGTATGGTTTGATTAAGCAATACATGCTAGTAGATTGATTAATCCTTTGAGAGAAAATTGAAGAACTTGTTTATGTTCGTATTGAAAATGGTCTCTGAACGGATCATTTAAGTGCCAAGAAGTCAAGTACAGCAAGGGGAATAATTACCCATGTATTAGAGTCCAATCCAATTTGAACTCTTTTAAACAAACTCATTTCGATTTTGCAAATCCTAATTAGTGCTCACGAAATGGCCCCTTTCAAATGGTTCCCACTCGAGAAACTCATTTCTTAATCAGGACTAAGTGCCTTTCCAGTCCAGTATGTTTTCTTGAGTGTGAGAAAGATATTCTCGCTCACAAAACATTCGTGAAAATCCATTTCATGATTGCAAAACAAGTCGCACTCGCGACTTTGTTTAGACTCTATTTTTCTTTCTTTGTTTTGGATCTAATCCAAAAGCCTATTTTACTTCTTCTTCACACTTTCAATGCATGTGACCCATTAAGTTTTCGGTTATATTGGCCATTCAGATCAACACTTGATCTTGAGCAGATCGTTAGTAGTATCTAGCAACACATCATGACCTCCAATTGATCAGAAAGTCAGCAGTTTGACTATAATCTTTCCATAGACATTTATCTGTGCAATTCATTCCTTCACCATTCTATACCCCACTTGGTTCAGAGTATGGACTCAGTATTAGTCCCACTAGACTGACTATATCATACGTAGTCCAACTGATATTAAATCTTATCTTTGAGACTCATTACTCATATTAGATATGTCATAGAATCACATAGTTAAATCATATGTATAATATCATCTATATCGTATAATATATCACAACTTGTATCATGTATCCTTATTCATAGACTTGTTCAATCATGTCATACACAAATAAATTTTATCATAGATCATCGTCATGTTATCTCATAGTATTCCTCATGATATCATATTCATATAATCACCATTAACATAACTTCTTTCTCATATAATTTGATCACATTCATTTCCAATTTATTCCCCTTTAATTTTATTCAATTACTACATAATTTTCATAGTGATTTATAACACTAGAATCACATAGACAAAATATAAATAAAACACAAAATTTCTAGGTAACAAAGACCCTGCACGAGTGTGTCACACACTATTGCGGTTGGTGTGCCATGGGCGTGTTATGGCGTGTTGGCTTTTGGGCAATCAGCCCAACACAAGGCGTATTGGTTCAACACACCCATGTCCTTGGAATATGTCATTTTTAGTCCCTGAATTTCCAATCTAAATTTTTCTTAGTTCCCAGTTTTCCATACTCGATTTCAATATTTTTTGTACCAAAATTCATATAAAAACCATGCCAAAATAATACAATAATTTTATTCATTATTTACTATCAATCCTATACCATAAAACATGCAAAATACTCACAATTAATAGACAGATAGTCACTTCACAGTCTCAATTTTTTAGTGTTTTTAAGTCATAAATTTCCAAGATTTATTCTAATAATCCAACAACACAGAGACAATTTACTATACTCCATATCAAATTTTCAAATTTTAATTCATAAAATCATCTAACCAATGATTCATCCAGATCAATCAAACACATAGTAAAATTAATTTTTGAATAATTATGAGTATATGTATAGACTTTAATTTTTTTTGAAGCCACAGAACTTGATCCCAACAATATTACTCGATATGGTGGTCATCTCCACCAGTGGTATCTTCTCTACGCAAAGAATGAGGATGGTGTTCTACTGATTAATTTTTAACAATGAAAAAATTCCTATTCTCGTGAAAAATGGGTCTATAAGAGAAACTTTGGTCTGGAAATTGAGAAGGGAAAGAGAAAAAGGGGCAGTAGTGTGTTTAGCAACTTTTAGGGTTCTTAGGTTTTGTGCAAGAGACTATATATATAGGGAAACAAGGGGACCATGTAGTGCTATTTAATATATTTTACTCTGAAACCCATTACACACTCATGTAATGGATATTTGTGAGCGTGAAATGAAAAGGCCAAACACAACATGAGATCGTGCAAGGCAAAGGTGCATGCATGTTGATAAATGATTTCCCTTTTTTTTTCTTCTTAATATAATATAATAATATTATTTCTTTTTAAACCCAATTCAAATTCTTCTTATTTCCTTGTGCATCTAATAATCCATACTAACTCCTAAATTCTAAAATCGTGGGGGTTACATCTAATCAATTCATAAACGTGATGAATATCAATATAATGAAATATGTCATTTTATTCATATAATGAATTTATACAATAAATACTAAATGTGATTGTCTTTAAAATACCTCTCTATTAGAAACATGGTAAGGACAAGTAGGAGAGTGATGGGCATAATTTCAAAGTTGAAGTACTTAGTTTCAATTCCCTTTCCTTTCTCTTTTGTTCTCTTTCCAAACTCAATATATTTTCATTCTCTTTCTTTTCTAAAATAATAAATTTGGTACTAAATATTCAAATTGTTTGATTTAATGTTAGATTTGTTAGATTCATTGTTATTTTTAGTTTTTTAGATTTGTTTGATTTAGACTTGCCTGACTTATTCTAAATGTTCTTAAAAATATTATATATACTACAAACCTATAATCATGAGAGATTTTGTGTTTTATTTGGTAATGATTTTCTATATTTTATTTTGAATTTCTAAATATTTTTTAGTTAAGAATTTATAAATGTTTTTGAATGGTGTTCTCAACGTTTTACAGAAAAAGGTGCATTTTGATTTATAAGGAAAATTATTTTATTTTTGATTTTTCATTGAGAAATAGGAAAATAATTTTCGCTTTTCAAATTGTTATCCATGTGACAATTTATTCATTGCGCCTTTCATTAAACACATCCTACACACTTTTATTTGTCCTATCAAAATATTAGGACCCAATGTGACCAAATAAAATATAGAAAACTCAATAAAAAAAATGCAAAAGGTGAGATATTCATGGATGTGTTTTGCCATTTAATTAAAATAAAGGGTAAATTATATAAAAAAAAACCCTTGAACTTTTACTTTCCATGAAAATAATCTTATTCTTTTTTTTTTACTTTTAAATATATATACTTTCAATTTTATATTAAATATAGTTTTAGAAAAAAAATTAATTTGGTTTGCTAGTGACATGATACTCTGAATCTAATTTTTTTTAAATTGACACTACTGACATGTATATATATATATACACACACACAATATTTATTTTTTTAAAATTAGTCTCCAATTTTTTTTAAATAATATGACAGTAGTTAAAAAATGGGCAAATTGTATAAAAATTTTTGAACTTTTACTTTTTAATCAAAATAATTCTATTCTTTATTTTTTAACATTTAAATATAAATACTTTTAATTTTATATCAAATGTAGCTTCGAGGTTGATTGAATTTGATTTTGGTGTAATGTGACACTGTAATTTTTTTTTAATTTGACAACGCTGACATATATATATATATGTGTGTGTGTGTGTGTTATTTGTTTTTTAAAATTAATATGATATTTTTTTAAAATTGTGTGATAGTAGTTAAAAAATTATATAGAGTTGTACAAAATTATATATCAAATGACTTTAAATTTACATAAATATAAATATATCTACTTAAAATTAGTCGTATGTAGACATAACTAAATCAATGTAAATATACTTTCAGCACGATAGTCGTCTATATAACTGGATCAAAAAAATAGATTCGAAATGTCACGTCACTATTAAAATAAACTAAATTTTTTTTGAGACTATATTTGATTTTTTATGCAAATTGCCCTTAAAAAATATATAGATCTGCGTAAAACTAGTTATTAAATGACTCTAAATTTGCATAAATATAAATATATATATATATATATATATTCAAAACTAGTCGCATATAGCTTGGATACATGCAGACATAAATAGATTAATGCAAACGTATTTTAAGTATGGGAACCGTCTATGTAACTGGATAAAAAAATAGGTTTATAGTGTCATTTTACTGTCAAATCAAGCTAAATTCTTCTCAATGTTACATTTTAATATAAAAATGAATGTATGCATATTTAATAGTTAAAAAATAACTTTGATACAAAAATGAAATTTCCGGATTTTTTATACAAAATTGCCCTAAAATAAAATTGAAAGGTTAATTTAAAACAAATAAAAGTTTAAGGACTTAATTGAAAAAATATGTATAGTTCAAGAGCCACACTGTATTTTTCCAATAATAATTAATGCACGTGACACGCGCTATCATAGCGAGCGTGATTATCTTTCTAACTTCCTAGCCAGGTGGCAAAGGGGCAAAACTCCCTACATATAGGAAACCGGTTGTCACCGTTAATAGTTAAAACCTATTCCCGGTTATTTCGCCCTTCTCCGCCGTCAATCCTCTCCATCTGACGGCGCTCAATCTTTTCACACACCTCAACCGGTTGATGATTGATCCGTTGATGGCACATCCTTTTTAGAGCGAGAAAAAAAAGTTTGCCTTTCCTCATTTGTGGAGAGAACAGCACTGCAAGAAATAGTTAAGAGAGAGAAACACATAAAAATTCACTTGTTTGTTATTGTATTCGTCCCGTTTCTTCAGTTTTTCTCTTTCCTCGACCAACTCTTCGTTCTGTAATTTTTTTTTTCCCCAGAGATAGAGAAAGGGAGAGGTGGGGAGAGAAGGGGAGAATATAAGAAGGCGAAAACCTAATAGAGAGTTTCTCTCTACTTTCTGAAATTTTGTCGTTATTGGATATTCTTCATCAGTTGTTTTTTCGGTTTTATTGGATTGCGAAAATAAACCATCTCGGTTAGGGTTTCTATTGGTCGGAAGTTTTTATTGGTGAAATCACGAGTTTATGTTTGAAAATGGTGATTAGGGATGCGAATTGGGTGGAATTTTAGCTCCGATCCTGAAATTAGGGCGTTGATTGGAGATCTAAAGCAATGGATGTGGACTCGACTATGGTGCCGGAGACCGATCACGATTCAGCGGTACAAAACGCTTCTTCGCCAACGGCAATGGATAGAGAGAAGCTTAGGGAGCAAGCTCAGCCAGCGGGATCTCCAACTTCTGCTGCTGTTTCTCCCCCGGTGCAGCAGCAGCAACATCAACAACCTGCTCAGACGCAGGTGCAGCAACAAAGCCCTGTAGTCGGGCCTAGGCATGCGCCTACTTATTCGGTGGTGAATGCGATTATGGAGAAGAAGGAGGATGGGCCGGGGCCCAGGTGTGGGCATACCCTGACTGCAGTGGCTGCTGTTGGCGAAGAGGGAACGCCTGGGTACATAGGACCGAGGTTGATTTTGTTTGGTGGCGCCACTGCTCTTGAGGGCAATTCTGCTGCATCCGGGGCTCCTTCCTCGGCTGGGAATGCTGGCATCCGTATGTATTTGATTTCATTTTGCCTTCTCTGCTGCTTTAATTTTTTTTTTCTTTTCTTAGCAGAGTTTGATATGCTGTGGGAAATATCTGATTTGATTCTGAAATCTCTTAGAATTTAGTAATCAGTATTTGAAGCTAGAAACATCGATATTGCCCAAGAAATTATTTAATTGGGATGCAAGTTGTAGAAGCTTAATTTTTTGTGGTTTTGCTTTGTTTATAACCGTTGTTGTAGTAGCTTAATTCATTTTGCGGTATCTGGCATGTGAACCTTAAATTTGTTGAATCCTGTTTCTATATTAGATGTTTTTTGCTTTTGCTATTTGTGATTGAACAGAGTTTTTATGGTTTCGAGATACAAATGATTTAACATTGTACTCGTAGGAATTGTTTGAAAAGTTCATGATACAAAATTTTGTATTCTCACCATCCTATAAAGATAAGCTTACTTCTATTTTCATAAAGGTTAAGAAAATTTAGTTAATATGGTTGAATTTATACAATTTGCCTAACATATCCCTACATTAATTTTGGGCATTATTGGAAAACTTGTCTTATATTTGGTCATAACTAGGCACATTAAATACGGGAAGAATAGAAAACTGACAAATAACTATATTTTCAAAAAAGAAAGTGGATTATCTTTTTGAGACAAATAAAAAGGTAAAGTAAGCCCATCTTTTTGTGATCGCAGGAGTGGCATACAAGTTCTGCTATGTAATTTTAGTTCCAATTCCAATTCATCCCAATGCTAGTTGAGATCTAATTTTACGAAAGATGGCCTATGCAACTGATATACTTTTAATGCTCTGATTATTCTCTTTGGTGTAGCTTAGGATGCTGATATGCCATTCTTTGTTCTAGGATGCTTTGCTGTTAGGAGAATCATAACTTTTACATGGAATCTAACTCAAAATGACATAGAATTATTCTTAGTTAATGGTTCTAAAATCACAGCCTTAGTTCAAGTTGCAGGTTGGTTCTATTTATAATTTTGTTTAATTCATCATGAAGTCTGAATGATTTAATTAGAAGCTTTTGCTACATTTTCCCTTCTAGTTAATGCATTTTTCTGTGGGATAACCAGGACTTGTGATATCTCTGTTGTTTTAGTAACTTGTTTTCTTGAGATCTTAATAGGTCAGTTTGCATATTTTGATGAATTTAGTCCCTTCTATGGTGCTGTTGATCACGATGTCGTTGAACCTAAATCATGTTAATTTGAATAATTTTTGTCTTAATGAGGACAATTGATTTGGTTTGTGTTCCCCACATGGCTGCATGTGAGAACATGCAGTAAGCAATAGATTTTTTGATGCTGTTTGGAGTCTTGTTCTGGTAACTTCTTTTTCTTGGACTTCCATGACATTTATCTTTGCTTGATTGCAGGATTAGCAGGTGCCACTGCTGATGTTCACTGTTATGACGTGTTGACAAAAAAATGGTCTAGGTAAGCTTATAGGTAGCTTGCATCTTTCCTTAAGCACAACCCTTTTTTTAATTGTAGTTGCTTACAATGATATTGTTTTACAGGATTACTCCATTTGGAGAACCGCCCACACCAAGGGCTGCTCATGTGGCTACTGCTGTGGGAACTATGGTGGTTATTCAGGTTAGTGTAATGCAACTTATATATTGTCATTATGTTGTTTACTTGATCATATTTTTGTTATTTTGTCTCTTGCTATGGGGGTGTTTGGGATTGCTGTTAGGTGTCCAAAAAACATGTTTTGAATTCTTTTAATTTGATTGACAGATTTTTTTAATTTTTTTTAAACTGTGTTTTTCAAACCTGGTTATTGGAAAAAAATCTATTTACTTGTTTCTCTCTAAAAGTTGTTTTCCAAACTCAAAAAAATAAAAAATAAATTTTTTTCTTCCAAAAGTGCTTTTCCCCACCACAATCCCAAGCAGGCCCTATACGTACTAAGTTATAACTAGAATCTTTCACTTACATAGGGTGGAATCGGTCCAGCTGGTTTATCTGCTGAGGATCTTCATGTGCTTGACCTCACACAGCAACGACCACGATGGCATAGGTGAGGACAGTATACAACGTGTTGCTTATTCTTTCATAATATTTATTATGTGATTTGTGTTTAACATAGTGATTCTTTTGTAGAGTTGTTGTTCAAGGTCCTGGACCTGGGCCACGATATGGGCATGTAATGGCTTTGGTGGGTCAAAGGTATCTCATGGCTATTGGAGGGAATGATGGTAATTTGCTTCAAAATTAAAGCATACTTAGATTAGGCTAAAATTTAACTTGTTGATTTATTTGATTTTCATATGTGAAATGTTGATATTTTCAATATTTGTGTGTGTGTGTGTACACATATATACATATAAACATATCTGTTTCTGGTTTTTAGGTAAGCGCCCTTTGTCTGACGTATGGGCCCTAGACACAGCTGCCAAGCCTTATGAGTGGCGAAAATTGGAACCTGAAGGGGAAGGTCCACCACCTTGCATGTATAACTCTCTTTCTCTGTATCTCTCTAATTGAAAAGTCAGACATTTTTTTAGTTTATCACCTTATTTTCTGTTTATTATTATTTTGTATAGAGAGCTTCCTTTGAGGTATGTGAGTAAGATCTGGTGGCCTTATTGAGCAGCATATTGTCTTGTTTATGCATTGGATTGATGTAGGTGCAAAATAAAGATTGAAAGATGGGAAAAATGGTTTTACTGCCTTATTGAGCGGCATATTGTCTTGTTTATGCATTGGATTGATGTAGGTGCAAAATAAAGATTGAAATATGGGAAAAATGGTTTTACTGATCTGTTCTCTTTATCTTGACTGTGTATATGCATGCGCTCTAACTCTTCCCAATGATGACTAAAATGGTTTTACTGATAACAAATGGCTGTTATGTTATTTTCATCTTGACTGTGTGTATGCATGCAGTCCACATTCCAACTGATGACTATCAATTTGGCACTTTCCTTGACTATGTGCAAATTTGCAATAACTTGTAGCTTTACATCAGTAAGAATTTAGAACATCAGGTAGCACTAGTTGCATGTTTGAATTTTGCATAATTATTGATAGGTTTCATTTTTTTTTCTTTGGATTTTGATTTGCTTTGAATTTGCTGTTTACTTGTAATATTTCATTTTGCAGTTGTACCTACTTTTGATCCTTGACTTTTGACTAGGTATGCCACTGCAAGTGCACGATCAGATGGTCTTCTTCTGCTTTGTGGAGGGAGGGATGCAAATAGCGTGGTTAGTTGACTTGCATAATGTTTGATGTTATAATGGATATATGATTGAATCATACTAACTATATATGGATTTTGTTTCTTAATTAATATTTTTACTGGAATAGATGGCTTTGGTATTTTCTCCTTCTGATGGAATTTGAAATTAAAAGATTTATTGGTGGAAAATGTTGTAATAACATTATATGCTCATATATTGAGAATAATTTTGTGTATTCTTAGCAGAATTCTTAAAATTACATAACTACAGGCTGTGTAATAATTAATATCATGAATTAGAAAAGCAGCTGCCACCTAAGCATGATATTGAGAAATTTCAAATTTTCTTGTATATTTCTTTTAGTCGGTTGTTTCGATGGGCATACTTTGTCAATTGCGGCTCAAATGTATATCCTTGGGTCTACTTTGATAATTAAGATGCTTAGTTCTTGGGTTGGGGTGGCAGGCGTGAGGACTCTATTGGTCTAAGTCTCCCTCCTTTGCTTCATTGAGGGCATGTGGTTTATTGCTAGTCATTGACTTCTTAGTTATTGGGAACTGGTACCTGTAGTCATGTTTAAAGTGTACCTTCTTGTTACTTATTACATTTTGATGGAAAGGTGGAGAGTTCCTTTTTTCCCTGTCTAATCAAAATAATATGTGCTTGATGCAGTTGGGATTTGGAAATTTTTTTTAAGTTTTTTATATTCTTTTGTAAATTATTTTTACTGCCATTTGGGTTCTTGTAGCTTTTTGTTCTGCTATTCCTCTTAAAATGCTTACAGGGTGGGTTCTCTCAGCTCTCTAATTCAGCTTTGAGTGTATACAATCTCTCTGTTCTATGCATTTGGTTTATATTCAGACACAAGAAAAGATGTTTTCCCTTTATTGAAGTATATATTTGTATCATATAGGAAGAATAAAATTTTAGTCAGCCTCTTCAATGGCTGTTCTCATGGACAAAATAGCAGGAAGCAAGAGAGCTAAAATTTAATTGTATGTTTATGAAGTTGATGGTATTATCGTCAATTTGATTTTTGTCAGCTTTAAATCATGATGAAACTCTGTGATTTGTCTAATGTGAGAGGGGATGAAATAGCACACAATCTATATATTGGAAGGGAGCATCAGGATTTGGATTGGCAAGAATTTGTGGCTTTTAAGAATTGTGAGTTCCAAGTTTTGGCTTATAGAAATCAAGTTTCCCCTACTCCATCTCCAAAGGTTTCCAGGGAAAGAACTGGCTTGAATTTTTTATGAAAGAGGATATTATTCTTTTAATTTATTTTATATTTCTAGTTACCTTTCCAAGCAGTGGAAGCTTGCTGGCTTTATGGACCAGTTTTATTTTTTTATTTTTGATGAATGATTTAGAACTCGATAGTGGTACATGTGATTGTTAGAAGTGATTGGGTCTGTTTAGAGAATATGGAAAAGTGGAGTTAAATGCTCGGGGTCCTATCATTCTTCACTTAGGTATAAGCAAGTGTGCAGTGCATTCCCTTTGGCTAATTTTGGGGGCTATTTGGAAGATAGTCAAACATGAGGAATTTAAAGAACACCGGCAACATTTGTGTAGAGAAGTGGGTTGTACATGCTTGGAATTTGATATTGCGTTTGCTTCTGAAATTTTGTCAATAATTTGGTCGTAGCTGGTCCTTAACACCAGTCTGCCTCCTGCATGATATCAGATGTAATCCTTGCGACAAAAGCTGGGTCTCTTGGTGCCGGTGCATTTGGGGCGAAGGAGATGAGGCAAGCGGCTGGTTCTTTTTCAAATGATATGCAGTCGGGTTATTTTGAGATGGGTTAATGGGTGGGCTTAAGTTTGTGGGCCTGTTAACTAACTCCCTTTGCTGATTAAAGTCTGAAGAATAATTGCTCAAGTCCAAACTCAAGCCTGTTTTTCCTCTTGCACCATCTCCCCCACCTCTATTTCGATAGTTTGAAGCAGATCCCTTCACACAGCCCCTTGTGACCGGAACGATGGGATGAAGCGTGAGCTTGACCTGTGTAAATAAACAAGAATGGAAAGAAATCGATAATTTCATTGATAGTAGAAAACCCTATATATACAACTCTATGAATATAAAATAGGAAACAAATATAGAAAGAATAGGAAACAATACAAATTAGGAAATAAATCTCTACCTATTCTTAATTACATAAATCAAGCTAATTAATAATATTCTTCAAATATATCTCATATATAACAACAACCTGGAAGTACTACAATGGGTTCAATAGCTCTGCCATTATAATTTTTTCCTTCTGAGGTGCAGCAACTGTGACTGTGCCTTCTATGGGTTTGCTGGATATGAATTCGTCATTGCTTTCCTCCGCAACATCTCTGACATCGTCGGTGTCCTCACCTTCTTCATCTTCAGCATCATCTTCATCCGCAGCATCATCTGTTGATTGAATCGGTAGCCCACCGAAAGAGTATAAGACTTGAACCGTGTTGGCATCGTCTCTTTCTCCCGCTATCGTATTTTTCGAAGTCTGTGATTATTGTCTAGAGTGAATGAATATGATAAATGCTTGAAGCTTTAAAGAGTATTCTTTCTCTTTCATCAATTTTTTCTCTATCCGTTTCATTAATTATATCATCACCAGATGGAATTTGTGTTGGCTCTACTGGAAGGCTATTAGTTTTTGGTTTAATGTGGTCAGTCGATCTTCATGAGTGTTCAACTGAGCTTCAGTGGTAGCCATGGTAGGTCGGACTAATGAAAGGTATCTACTATTAAACTCAACAGTAACAGTAGTAAACAACAATAACAGGACTCAAATGAGGAAAATAAGCTAAGCTACCATTGATTCAACTCTCAATTCTCATGAACAGTGGATTCACAAAAATAAGAAACGAGAAAGATGGACATAAACACAAAAGAAAAGAGAAATTTGTGCAAGCACAGCCCAGGGAGGGACTCCCCTTCTTCAAGCAACTTGAAGACCCACAAAATTCCAAAATACCAACAACATGCTTTCCTACTATCCTCACACCTTTTATAATAGATTCCTATTGTTCTCAATTACTTAACAGTCCCTAAACCTACCTTAAGTGTCCCATTCTAGAATATTCCTACTTGTAGCAATTCTATATCACGCCCCCTATATTACTGTTATTTATAGCTTAAAAAGAATGCGACATCAACCTCGCTACATTTTGATTTTTAATTATTTGGAAAGGTTCACAATAGTGTACTAAAGTTACTTTGTTCTTATAATGATGATTGGTCTTTTTTTATGTTCCAGTGGTGTGACATTTGGCTAACATTTTTATTGGCAGCCACTGGCAAGTGCATATGGACTTGCCAAACATAGGGATGGTCGTTGGGAATGGGCAATAGCTCCTGGTGTCTCCCCATCTCCAAGATATCAACACGCAGCAGTAAGTTTTAATTTCCCTTAATTTTATTTTTCTTGTAATTGGAAATTTGATCTCTTTCTAGAATGATTGATTACTTTCATTTATTGTATATTTAGGTTTTCGTTAATGCGAGGCTCCACGTGTCTGGAGGTGCACTTGGTGGGGGTCGCATGGTAGAAGATTCATCTAGTGTTGCAGGTACTTGATCTTAGTGCAAGACAAACTCTACACCTTTACCCATGTAATTCTATTATGGTTGTAAATGATTGTCCATAGAAGTATGAAATGGCTTTATATGTTTATTCACTTGATCTACTTGTGTGTGTGTGTGTATATGTATGATCTACAAACTATATGCTTGATTATGTGTTACAGGGGTGTATTCAATTAAGATTTTAAAAGATATTTATAGACTTTTTTTAGGTCAATGACTTTTGTAGAGTTTATAAATTTGTCAATAACTTTCAAAGACTTTATGAAAAAGTCTATTGAAATCTTATGAGAAAGTGAAAGACTTTTACAAGAATTTTGTATTTATAGAATTACATGAAAAGTCTTATGCTTATAAAAGTTAGTGACTTTTTGAATACCACCTTATTTTTATAGATTCTTTATAAATCCTAATTGAATACTACCTTACTTTTATAGTCTTTATAAATCCTAATTGAATACCACCTTACTTTTATAAACTTCTTTTAAGTTTTTAGAAATCCTAATGGAATATCATCTTACTTTTATAGATTTTTTTTTTAAGTCTTTAGAAATCATACTTGAATATCTCCTGACTTTTATTGAGTCTTTATAAATCCTAATTGAATAACACTTTTTTAAATCTATTAAAATCCTAATTGAATACACCCCCCCTTAGTGTTAACAAAAGTGGTTTGGTCCCTTTTGAAGCTCGTCATAAATACATTAATTGTTCCTTTTTGAACTTTTGATGGAATATAAGATGGACTTTACTAATAAACCATTGTGTTAAGCCTTGTTGGTTCAGGCTATCTCATTTTATTGTCATGCATTTTATTTGGTCTGTTTTGTGATATAAAATGAGACTCACCTTTTATGCATGACATTTGTGATGATAACTCTCTTTTCTGCTGCTAGAGATTCCTTGTAATTGCTTCCTGTTATACACAATTTCATCTAAGTACTTATTGCATTAAATTTACATATGGTATAAGTTTAAGTGGTTCTTAATATTATTATTATAATTATTATTTAAATTTAGTTCTTTCAAAATGCTACTTCAAATAAATTCCTTTCTTTCTGGAAGTGTATTAACTTTTCATTGACAATGAGGTTTTGCTTGTCTTACTATTAAAGGAATGCTCCAACTATAATTTTTCCCAAAATAATTCGTGTTTCTCTTGGATACAGTGTTAGATACAGCGGCAGGAGTTTGGTGCGATACTAAATCTGTTGTTACTAGTCCAAGGACTGGAAGATATAGTGCTGATGCTGCTGGTGGGGATGCTGCAGTTGAGTTGACAAGGCGTTGTAGGCATGCAGCTGCTGCAGTTGGTGACTTGATATTCATTTATGGTGGTTTACGTGGTGGTAAGTGATGAAGCTCCTTATTCTGTATTTGTTTCCAATTAATTTTTCCAGCCTGAAGACAACAATGACAAAAGTACTCTGTAGCTAAATTTATTCTGGATTGTTTCAAAAGATGAATGGCGGCACATGCCCAAAGATGATGCTTGTCAAGAAATGTTGGATTGGGGAGTGGTTGGCTCAGTAAATATTGGCTAGAATTCCTTATAGCGATTTTATCCAGCTATGTACGATTGTTATAGTGCATGTGATTTGACAAAATATCAGATGTGGCTTTTAATTGACTATTATCTGAATTGTGACAAGCTTTGATTCAATGTTGTGTTGAAAGAATGCTTGATTAATATGGGTAGGTGCTGAGTTTTTTTTTTTTAGAGTGTTGGGTAAAGTTTGCTCAAATTATTGTTTTGGCAGGCAATATATTTAGTGTTGGTGGAAAAAAAAATCTATATCTGTCTATGTATCGGGAAGCCATTCTTGTTATTGTAATAGATGATTGTCATAGCAACACTTCCTTTGTCAAGTTAATGTTCTCCTGATTTAATTATGTTATTTAAATCATATAATTGGTATTGGAAAAGGGAGAATTTTTGAATAGCAGATATGGTCCTTTGCTTATTATTTTTTAGAGCTCTATCTTTGAGTGTGTTTTACAAGTTTTTTAATTCATGGATCATGGAGGTTGCTTATAATTGTACTCTAGCATAATGAAGTGCTATCTTTTTGGCTGCAGGAGTCTTACTTGACGATTTACTTGTTGCTGAAGATCTAGCTGCTGCTGAAACGACAACTGCAGCTTCTCATGCTGCAGCTGCAGCTGCTGCATCTAATGTACATGCAGGGAGATTACAGGGAAGTGGAAGGTATGGATTTGTAGATGAAAGAACTAGGCAAACGATGCCTGAAATAGCACCTGATGGTGCAGTCGTGTTGGGCAATCCAGTTGCACCTCCTATAAATGGTGACATGTACACTGATATAAGCACTGAAAATGCTATGCTTCCTGGACCTCGGTAAGCTAGAAGAGATTGTATTTTTAATTGATATTGGAAGTAGAATATTATTCAAGGAGTCATTCAATATGCGTAACTTTATAGGAGAATGAGCAAAGGTGTGGAGTATTTGGTTGAAGCATCAGCTGCAGAAGCTGAGGCCATCAGTGCAACTTTAGCTGCTGCTAAGGCACGGCAAGTTAATGGAGAAATTGAACTGCCGGAAAGGGAACGTAGTGCCGAGGCCACCCCTATTGGGAAACAGGTATCTACTTTGATTAAGCCTGACTCAACCGGATCAAATAGCATTGCTCCGCCTGGGGTTCGGCTGCATCACAGAGCTGTGAGTATCTTCTTTTAAACATTTTGAGCCTACTAATGAAGTGAGCCTTTACAGAATGTGATCTGCAATTATACTCAGTATGAAAATTCCTTATTCTATAAACTTGCAATCTCAGGTTGTTGTAGCTGCAGAGACTGGTGGAGCATTGGGAGGTATGGTCAGACAGCTTTCAATTGATCAGTTTGAAAATGAAGGCAGGCGGGTCAGCTATGGGACCCCAGAGAGTGCATCTGCAGCTAGGAAACTACTAGACCGACAGATGTCTATTAATAGTGTGCCCAAAAAGGTGGGGATATTACTTCATATCTTATAACGGTGCCAGATTCATCTTTTGAGTGATGTCAAACATATTATGAATAATGAAGAGGTCGATGCAGCTGAACCTGAAAACATTTTGTTAAAATCTTTACCCATAAATGATGAGGGGGTGGGTGGTTAACGAGACAATGCACCGACTGGTAGAATACATATATCTTATGCATCTGTCTGCACAATGAGAAATCAGATTAACTTTTTTTTTTTGTTATTTCACATCTTGGTTGTGATATCTCATTCTCAGATTCTCCTATTTCTTCAGTTCTCTCCTTCCATCTACTTGTCATACTGTAATGCGTCAACTATACAATATCATGTCAAAATGAGAACTTTTTTTATTAGAAACATGCATCTATGCTGTTCTTCTCTGTTGCTTTGGTGCAATCATAATATGGTCAGTACATGTTAGAGTTTTAATTTGCTTGGAACTTGTTGTCTAGTGCTCACAGTGTCAAATTGGTCTACCATTTGAACGTCAGACCCCTGTTAAGTTGCTGAAGTTCTGCCAATTATCTTGGAGTATGCTGTTGGATGAAGTGCTTTGGCTTTTCTTTTCATTTTTTTTTTTGGGGGTACAAGACAATTGTTTTTTTAACAACTGCCAAACTACGAGAATTTTAGAATGTTCAGATATTCAGTGTGAGTGCAGACTACAGACACATCCAAGATTTTTCATCCTGAACAACCTCATGTTTAAGCGTTCATTATTTTGTTCAAATTAGAGTGTCTACAATGCTGACTACATACCTTTCCTTTTGTGTTTTACGAAGCATCCTTGTAACCTTGTGGGCTTGTGCCTGGTCACTTGAAGTCTTTGAAATTATGTTTTGTTTCCTAGGTTTATTGATCTTGTTTTTGGATATTCCCTTAACTTAATTCTGTATTTTTGGTTGTAAGAAGGTGAATTTTTGTTAGGTGGTGTATAACTTGTTGCTTGCAGGTTGCATCCTCCTTTTGGTGTTGTAGGTGAATTACCTGTCAACAATTGATTTTCTATTTAAAATGCTCATTTCAAGGTCGCTAATGGGTTTATATTTCTATATGTATCAGGTGATGGCACATCTTTTAAAGCCTCGCGGTTGGAAGCCTCCAGTTCGTCGGCAATTTTTCTTGGATTGCAATGAAATAGCAGATCTCTGTGATAGTGCAGAAAGGATATTTTCAAGTGAACCAAGTGTTTTACAGCTCAGGGCTCCTATCAAAATATTTGGTGATTTGCATGGCCAGTTTGGAGATTTAATGCGCCTTTTTGACGAGTATGGTGCACCTTCAACTGCCGGTGATATCGCGTAAGCATTTTTGTTTCCATGTTCTTTTACATCATGCGCACTGGTTTATCTTCTTTAGCATTTATAACTGCTTCTACTGGGGAAAATTCTTGATGAACTAGAATTCATACAAACTGACATATTATTCTTAGATTTCCATGCAGCACTTCAAATAGAGCAAAGATATTACATTGCAAAAAGAGGGTTCTGCAATGCATTTTTTAAGGGGTTTTTTTTTTTGGAATGCTACATGCATATTATTTAACAGATAATGCAATCTTTTTTTTTGACATATAAAGGCTCGATGTCCTACTTTTATTATTGATTCTCAAGTCAATGTAAATACGATAATTGGGGAAGACACATATTTATTGTGGTAATTAGTGAACCTTGGTGCTTTCATATTATCTCTTTCCTTTTGCAAGCTTTGGATAGGTAATATAGGACAAGTATAATTTTTCTGTCTGCACGCACTTCTAGACAGCTTGTATCTGCAATATTGGAGTTCGGGGGTTCAGGTTATGGAAGAATGAGCCTAAAGATCTATAGGTTGATTTTGAAATGGAAGGGTGTGTTTTCTGTCTGCTCAAAGACCTATATGGCAACTGTTAGTAGTTAATTTAGCTGGTTTATGAAAGATAAGACTAAACATTCAAGCAATGAGGAGGATTAAGGGGAGGATAAATAAAAATATGATTGCTTAAAGCTTAAGTGCTTAGTATCCTAAATTAAAACAAATTCCCCATTAACAGTAAAAAAAAAAACTGTATAACACCCAACATAAATCACATATTCAAAAGAATTTTTTGAATTTTTAGAGGACTTCAAGATTTACTAAATTACACAACCTAGCATTTAGAATATTAAGAATCAAAGAAATATGGTTCTTTCCCTGCCTACCTATAGGTTAAGCATTAAATGCATGACTATCTGACCCTTATTTACTTCAGGATAGAACTTATTATATTAAACATCAGATGGACGATCCTGTTACTGGAGTAACAATTGGGTGGGAAAAATTGGCAGTTTGTAGGAATGCTGGCGGTATTGCTGGTGATGGTGGTAAGAGCAGATTTTATCTGCCTGAAGAGAGATGATAGCATGTTGTTGAAGAACCAACTTTCAGGACAAGAAATAGTTACAGCTTGATGCATACTAGTGTATGAGAAAGGAACTGGTAGCTGTGATTTTTTTGGCCTAAAATACGGGCTCAATCATCTCCAATATAAATTTCTGCATTACAGGAATTTACTAATGCCCTAGATAGTTTCTCATATTTGGGTTGTGATACCCAATACAAAATCCAAATACTTGACATCGACATATATATTCTCCATTTTTGCCATTATCTGTGGAAACAAACATAATCTTTGTGTGACAGCAAATGGCAATTGGAAAAGCATTGTTGTAAGCCTATACATGTATGATTTTTTTTTCTTGGAGTCTTTGCAGCTTCATGATCCTTCAATATTCATTTTCTCTTAACAAGATCTTGTTGACTAAACAATTGTGTCCTTGTATACATTAGTTACAATATGCAAAATTATGCACATACATATTTTCATGCTTCTTTATTATATTTCAAGTGATGCTAATTTTGTTTCCCATCAGATTATAGGTTTTCTTTCAACTGCTGCCTCTCTTGATTAAAAACTAGTGTCCTTGTACATTTCTTATGGAAAATGGGAAAAAAATGTGTACATACAATACAACTATTCACATACAGGTTTATTATGTTTGAAAGGATGCTAATTTTGTTTTACAACCATCAGATATATCGATTATCTCTTCTTAGGAGATTATGTTGATCGAGGTCAGCATAGCCTGGAAACCATCACTCTTCTGCTTGCATTGAAGGTATTCTTGGACTTGCATCTCTCTCTCTCTCTCTCTGGGTTGGGCTTGGTTTTTAACCTTTGCGTTGGAATATACCACTATTAACTTCCTCTTGAAATTTAATATACTAATTGTTCTACAAAAATGCTTTGCTGTTTTAGGTTGAGTATCCCTATAATGTTCATCTAATTCGTGGGAACCATGAAGCTGCAGATATCAATGCCCTCTTTGGCTTTCGGATTGAGTGTATTGAGCGCATGGTATTGCATTATATGTATCATTTCTTTATTTGTTATCATCAACTGATTAGTCACTAACTAAATATTCGTTGGGCAGGGGGAGAGAGATGGAATTTGGGTATGGCATCGGATAAATCGTTTATTCAATTGGCTTCCTTTGGCGGCACTAATTGAGAAAAAAATTATCTGTATGCATGGTGGTATTGGTCGCTCAATAAATCATGTGGAACAGATTGAGAATCTTCAGCGTCCAATTAGCATGGAAGCAGGATCTATTGTGCTTATGGATTTGTTATGGCGAGTGCATGTCTTTGTTGTTTCTTATCTGTCTATGTGATGTAAATTGACTTTTTTTTAATTAAATTGTCTTGTTTCCCATAGGTCTGATCCGACAGAAAACGACAGTGTGGAAGGACTGAGGCCAAATGCTAGAGGTCCAGGGCTGGTGACTTTTGGGGTGAGTGATGCTCAATTTTTTGTTTTTGATTCACTATCTTTGTGTTTATTTCCCCAACCCCTTTCTTTCCTAGTTAAACAAGCGTTTAAATATTTGGGCAAAGCCTTTATCCCCAGGAACAGTGGCTCTGGGGGCACAAGTCTCTTGCAACTCATCTTCGTAGCAATTGAAAGATCAACTTTTTGGGGAATGTTGTTGCTTCACAAAATTCAAAATGGAGTGGTGAGATTAATGATAAGAACTGGAAAAATCACAGCTGAGAAAACCAAGGAATCAAAAAATGATAATGGATTAAAGTGGAAATTGAAAGTTTACAAGCATTTTGGGAGTGCTTGCTCTCTCCCACAAGTCACAAGGACCTTTTTACAAAATACTCAGAATGAATTCTTTCTCCACAAACCTACTGCTATTTATTATCTCAAGGTAACAAACTCATACCCAAAATCTCAATGCTACCCCTTAAACAAACTCAGACCCCAACATTCTAGAATTAGTCCTCACAACCACCTTCCTACAGCAAACCTTACTCTGATTCTACCTTCACTTTTCGTATTGAGGCTTATTGTAGCAATTTAACATGCTGCAATTTGGAATGTATTTGGGCAATGAAGTGGAAAGCAGCCTTGTCAAAGTGGGTAACAGGCCTCACAGAGAAGGCATAATAAAGCAGTGTTATCCCTTGAAATTTTGTCAAATTCCCATTTACACAAGTGTTCCATTCAACATATTTTATCTTCACTTTCGTCGTATCAAATTTCTTATTCACCCATCCTCTACGACCCATTTGCCCTATTCCCTCATTTAACTTTTCATTACTTGCTTCCATAAGCATGCCTCTCACCTTAGCTGCGTTATACCAAAAATAATTAACCAAATCTCCAAGTACGCTGGAAATGGGAGGTAGATCCCAACAAACAGAAATAGTAGGTGCCTCGAACAGTTGCCTCTGACTGGCCACAGTATCTTTGTACCAAGCAAAAGCCGGTCTCTTCTTTGCTGCCACGAGGCATCATCAGAACGGAAGTTTTAGAGGCAGCAGTAGATGAAAAAACATCATACCTTTTCTAATTAGTGTTGATCTTACAGTGCCAAATTGACTGAGATGGCACAAATCCTCCTCCAAAGAACGCGGACGCAACAAATTTGCTGCTGGAAATTATGTCAAACCCTAGAACCAAGAATTAGATGGAATGCAAATTGCTTATGGAGTTTGCATGTAGAGTATAGATGTGAAAATTGAGATGAGATGAGATAGAAGAACTCAGATCTAGAAGAGCAAGTGAGATGAGAGAGAACCCAGGTCTGGTGACACCACTGGCAGGCTGATAAAAGTCAGTGTTGTTGAGAATGGGGTTCTGCTTCTTAATGGGTTCAAATAGTCTTCTAGCAAAACTTAAGTCCATTGGTGGCCTCATGGATCAGTTCTGCTGCCATGAGGCATCATCAGAACGGAAGTTTTAGAGGCAGCAGTTGCTGAAAAAACATCATACCTTTTCTGATTAATGTTGATCTTACGGTGCTGAACTGACTGAGAAGGCACAAATCCTTCTCCAAAGAAGTTGGATGCAACAACAAATTTGCTGTTGGAAATTATGTCTGAAACCCTAGAACCAGGAATTAGATGGAATGCAAATTGCTTATGGAGTTGCATGTAGAGTATAGATGTGAAAATTGAGATGAGATGAAGAACTCAGATCTAGAAGAGCAAGTGAGATGAGAGAGAACCCATGTTTGGTGACACCACTGGCCGGCTGATAGAAGTCAGCATTGTTGAGAATGGGGGTTCTGCTTCTTAATGGGTTCAAATAGTCTTCTAGCAAACTTAAGTCCATTGGTGGCCCCATGGGTCAGTTCAGCTGCATGCTCTATGGTCCTGAGTGGGTCGCTAATCTTGTTCTTCAGATCGTAATTATCGGCAATATAGTGCCATGGGAAACAAAGCATGATAACAACACTCCATAGAGATAACCCTTGCGCTTGTTGACGTCGAAGGAACGATATCGAGCAGAGCTCTTTCAGCACTTGATGTTTGATTTGAAGAAGAAACCTGCTCCCTTTTGAGGGCCTCAGTTCACACGACCCATGACTAGCTTTTGGAGAATTTGAGGCTCTCTTGGTTTAGGTTTTGGAGAGAGTAGCTGCTGGTCCAGCCTTGAATCAGAAACTGGAGTTTTGGCACCATTCGCAGTCGTTGGCATTTGATCAGGCGCAGTCGAACCTTGCTTCTGCTCTGCAGAGATCTCCACCAGTTCCTTGCTTTTCCCATGTCATGTCGCTACTGTGAATGAATTCCCACTCCGTTTGAGAAATTGGTCCAGCTTTATTGAGAATTCTTCTGCTGAATTTTTTAGATTGATCAGCTTTTCTTCAATGGCGTCAACTCTAGCCTCCAATTTCCTTCCAGAATTCATCTTCACCATGGATCTCTTGCTCTGATACCATGGAAAAATCACAGCTGAGAAAACCATGGAAATCAAAAGATGATAACGGATTAAACTGGAGATTGAAAGTTTACAAGCATTTCAAGAATGCTTGCTCTCTCCCACAATTCACAAGGACCTTTTTGCAAAATACTCAAAATGAATCCTTTCTCCATTTATTATCTCAAGGTAACAAACTCACACCCAAAATCTCAATGCTACCCTTAAACAAACTCAGACCTGAACATTCTAGAATTAGCTCTCACAACCACCTTCCTACAGCAAACCTTACTCTAATTCTAGGCTTATCAATTAAATGAAGTAGCATGGTTTAACACATTGCTTCATAGTTAGATAATAAAGTGTATACATGTCAAATATGAAGTTCGGTATTATAGGGTCCTTCGTGCTTAACTCTGTCAGTTTGTGTGGAACCAGCCTACATTTTGATAGCCTAATCGAGTATTTTAAGGCCCGGTTGTCTTTCTAACAGTTCAAGCAGTTTGTATTTTGCCCCTTGCTATGTTCAGTCTCTTATAATTTCAGGTCTCTTTTTAGCTTGGGCAAGAACTTATTATAGAAAATACTTAATGCTCTGGTGGAGCACACTACTTTGCTGAACCCAATCCCTTTTTTTTCCTTTTCCTGTCATTTAAGAATTATTGTTCAATGTGATTTACTTAATTGCCCTGATGTGAAAGAAACATAAAGAAGCAACCTTACACAATTAATTTTTTGGAGTCTTCTCTGGTGATCAGCTTTATTGGTTTTTGTGTCTCTACTAGCGATATTGGAATTCTGTGGTGATCTGGTTTATTTTCTTAGCTAATTCATTAGTTTTCATATTTTTTTTCCTCTTTTGAAGAATTCTTGCTCTTTCTATGCAAGAAGTAAGCTAGATCCAAGCTAGCTGGCATTTATGGTAGTTGCTTGACAGTTGTTTATGTTATGTGACATAAAATATCTAAACTTTAGTAGCTCTTTGCAATTTTTGGCCTAACATTCTAATTTTGACAAATTTATCTCAATTTGAAAAAATTAGTTGCAATTTATGTAAGCACTAGGTGCAAGTTTTTTAGTATATTTTGACAATTAATTGATATTTTCTTTATGTAACATTATGTTGAACGGATGATCACTAAGTAGTGTTGTATTATTTAATTAACTGATTCTTGAATATTGACTAATTTTAGCATGTGGATAAAATTGCAAAAATGTCAGGTTTAGATATTGTGTGTTATTTGGCCCTGTGAAAATTATTCAGGTAAAAATTTTCTAGCTGGTGATGAAATGGATTGAAGCTGGGTCTGGTTTGAGTTTATGATATATCTCTAAATTCAATCTGCAGCTGATCTGTTCATGCTGAACCTGACACTAACAAAGTCAGGATGGTATGGTGGGTTTTAGGAGGTTGGTCTGGTTGACCCCCGGATTTTGAACAGCCCCTAGTGTTTCATTGAGAAGGTTCTGAATTCAAGTTCCAATATGATAGTTCATGTCTAGATATGGAAATGTAATAAAGAAACAATTTTCCAAGACTGACTGCTATATCTAATTCAGTAGGTAGTCTGAGACCCTTAAAAGTTTAAAAAGAAAGAAACATAAAAGATTTGTTAGCTCTTGTCAGGACTTGGAATTTTAAAGCATGTAGTGAGTTGAACTAGTAAGGTTTTGTGTTTGAGTGTGAGATATATTGTGAATGTGAATAGATCCTTTGCTAAGTAGTTTTAGACTGGGTGTGGGATAGTGCATAATCAGGTGTCTGGAATAATTGGAGTTACGTTCTTACCCGTGGGGTGGTGTGGACCTTTTGGTGCCTTATTAAGGGGCTCTCCTGCAGCAATATGCGATGTTTAAAATTTATTGCTGTAAATGTATTTGTGAAGTGTATTTTTGTAAATGATTGACACTTATTGAAAGTTACTTATGGTTCTTATCTGACAATTAGTGATGTTGATTTACGATCTCCTGTTGGGGCTATTCATATATGCTTATAATCTTCATGGTTATGATTTGGGTATGTATATTGGCGGTAGAGTGTAAGAGTGGTTATTTAAAATTTCTGAGTAAAATAATAGGCTGTTTCTGTGTTACAGGCTTGGAAGCTAGTTTTCTTTAATGTTTGATCGAGTTTAGTGGGAGTTTCTAGTTCATGCAGAATAATGTCATTCTCTAATAAGATATGTTGTATACAGCACATTTTTAGGTGGCCGTGTGAGAATGCCATGTTTGTCAAGCTACTTAATATTTTGATGTATTTTTCCTATACTACATGCACATTAATTTATTAATTTCGAATCTCGGTTTGATGACAATGGTTCATACTGATCAGTAAAGGTTCACTATTGCAGCCAGATAGAGTTATGGAATTCTGCAATAACAATGATCTCCAGTTGATAGTGCGTGCTCATGAATGTGTGATGGATGGGTTTGAGCGCTTTGCTCAGGGACATCTTATCACGCTTTTCTCAGCCACCAATTATTGTGGTATATTTTTGGCATTGATTATCGATTTTCTTTTCGAGTTTCTTGTACAGTTTTAGAATTTTATTTTGGGCCTTTTCCCTTTTTCCACAGGTACCGCCAATAATGCGGGGGCAATCTTAGTTTTGGGTAGAGATCTTGTGGTGGTTCCAAAACTAATACATCCTTTACCACCAGCAATCTCATCGCCTGAAGCTTCACCTGAACGCCACATTGAAGATACATGGATGCAGGTGGCGCTGTATTTCAAAATATTTACTCTTGGACTTGATTCGTTTCCAGCAAATATTATTAGTTATAATTATATCTGATTTCTATCGGTTTCCGGAGCAGGAGTTGAATGCTAACAGACCTCCTACACCGACTAGAGGCCGTCCTCAAGTAACAAATGATCGGGGATCTCTGGCTTGGATATAGTATGGCACTTCTGATAGTTCCATCATATACTTATTGTCTCATGCTGCCACCTTGGGTTTCTGGTGTCTGTATAGAGCATGATGCCATGTCTAGGAGTTCCGAACTTGTGATAATTGTACCTGATAGAAACTTAAAGGCTTGCTGCTTCTCCGATTTCAAAGAAGAGCAGTTAGTAGGTCAGGTTAATTAACAAAGATGCAAGTTGAGAGAACAAGGTTGCAGGCGGAGGTTAGTTTCACGACGTGTTTTAAAGTTACAGTTTGGGAGCGCCCGCCTTTGTAAATTGAGCCACAAGCGGGTAAAAAAATCGTGAAGGACATTATCTTAACGAGTTGGTAGTGATGGGTTTCTTATCATTTTTTGCCCCCGTTCCTCGTTTTAGGCCTAATATTTTTTTTCCCTTTCTTGGAGGAGAATATTTGCTGGTGAGATATATAATATTAAATCTTTTGTGGGCGTCCATGTATCATAGAGGTGTTCTGTGTAATTCATATTTCTGCCTTTTGTACAATGTAGTTTGTGTGAAGATAAGAAACTCTCTTGAGCGACCTAAAAATTTGGCAAGTTTTGGTCAATTGGCGTAACTTGCAACCGGCTGCAATTAGGTCCTGTCTAAATATGAGAATTACTATTAGCTTTCCATTTTCTTATGTTTTCTTTTTCTATTACAGAATATTAGTTAGGACATAAGTTCTTCTGTGTCTTTCATTTTTTGTTTTTCAAGCCAAATATATTCCATAATGGTACGATACAGATGGTTGATCAGATGTTGCACGCTTGAAGTTTCACAACGCAGTAGAAGCTCAGCCTTTGTTGTCATGGGTTGGCTCAAACTAGCGAGAAACAGTAGCTGTTAAATGTGACCATTGCTCATACGCGATTCCTAAATTAAGAAATTATAAGGCTAAATGGAAACAAGTGATGCGGAACCCACTTCTTTGCACAATTTGAAATCTTAAACTTTAATATGTTGAATTTATAATTAAAGATGACTGAAAATATAAGCAAAAATAATCCATTTCCATAACAAAAAGATTTAGATAAAGTATAAGTGATGTGTTTTTTTCGATTTTTAAATAAAAATCTGTGTTAATAAAAAAGAAATGTATATTTTTATTACCGGTGTTGATGTGGTGTTGACATCAATATGGTAATTTTGTGATGTGTCGCTGATGTGATATCTTAAATTAAAAAATAAAACAAAGGACAAACTTCTTTTTGTCAAAAAAAAAAAAAATTACATATCCAAAATTGAAAAAAGAGGAGACTACATGCCAATTTGTTTGTACTTTTTGAACTTTTTTTAGATAAATTTCATACAATGTCATTATAAAGTTTGAGAATTTCTTTTTGAATTTTATAATATCAAAAATCTCTAAAAACTCTATAATTTGATTTTAAGATTGATTTAAATTTTATTATAGATGTTATATTTTTTTCCCTAATAATTCATATTTTATTAATTTGTATGAAAAAATTTTATTTTTTTACCAATTAAGGCTAACTCAATTGGCACAATTATTATAAAATAATTATGATAAATATGAAAGTTTATGATTTAATACACAATCTAGTTAAATCATATCATATAACATTTTTGGATCGTATACAAATAAAATATAACATTTTTGGATCGTATACAAATAAATAATTCATATGTGATTAAAAAAAATTAAGAATCTAATTTTAAAGTGGATGTTAAATTTCATTCATTATTTAAAAGAGTGTCAAAATATAAGAAGTATTTGATCATTCGCATATTAGAAATTCATATGCTTAAAAGTGTCTTTTATAATTATTATTCAACTAAAAAAGATATGGATAACTACATAAAAAGGGCATGTGATTTAACCATTTTTTAATTTGGGGCATGCGATATTTTTTGTGACAAAAAATGGTTTATGATTTATTTTGTTAACGAAAATACTACATACATGTCACGTCAACACTGATGTAGATACCTCGCTAGCGACACATAATTGCTCATGTCAATGCCACATCAATACCACATAATACCGTTAATGGAAATATAACTTTTTTTTAATAACGAAATAAACCATATACATTTTTTTTTGTCAAAAAAAATTAATACAAACTTTTATTTAAAATTACAAAAAATACATGTCACTTATTTGTACTTTTTCCAAAAGATTTTAAGGGTTTTATTACTAAAAGTATCATTTGTTAATATTAACACTTATTTTTATATAACTAAATTATAATAAAATAACATAATTATTTAACTCTAATTTAATATGAAATTATAATTACAATAGTTGTTTTACTGTATTACACACTTTATATATTTATTATAATTTTAAACTTTATTATATTAAATGTGATATGATTACCGTTGAAAGTTTAAATTAATTTGATTGTTTGATACAAATTTTTAGGTTGATATTTGATAATGAATGATAACTAATTTTAAAAAAGAAATAAACTTGGTTGAATCATATCGAACCACTTAAATTGTACAAACAAAACTCAACATCAATATTAAAGTGAAAACCTATTGCATTTGCAGTCGTCACAAAAAAGATTTAATGTTTTTCCACTTATAGAGAGAGAGAGATGAATCAAGCAAACGCTAACAAGACAAGATAATAAAAAATTTAAGTTCTCATATAGTGAGTAAAGGAAAAACTCTACCAAAAACGAAAAGAACTAGATTCCTTGCATTCTGTGTCATCAAGCAAATCATAATGCCAACAAATATTCAAGTTCACATATAGCGGGCAAAGAAACAATTTCTCTGTCTCATACAGATAGCGGGCAAATAAACAATTTCTGCGTCTCATACAGATATACTGCATAATGTGTATAAAGATTAAGAGAAAAATGGAAAATCTGATGGGTTACCAAAAGCCCTAGCTTGAACACAGTTTTTATGCATAAGCTCGGCCGACTTCAACCTATAATATTAATAAGGTAAAAGACATATCCAATCAGATATATTTGTTCATTTTTATCATTTTATCCCTTTGATTGATTTTTTAGGCATAATTGCTTCTTATATTTTGTTTTAGTTTATTTTACCTCTTAAAAAATTTAAATTTTCATCATAAATCCTCTTTTTCTACCAAAAAAATAGCTCGTGTACTTCAAGCGCTGATGGCCTATACAATATAAAAGACAATTTGGATAAAAAAACCGATTAAATAGATAATAATAATAATAATAATAATAATAATAATAATAATAATAATAATAATAATAATAATAATAAAACACATCCCCACCCTTGAATTTTTCAATTTTCCCCATTTAGGCCTCTTGATCAATTTATGGCACCAGTTGTCTTCTGAAGTCTATTTTTTATCCAATTTGCCCCAGTGAAATTTAAAAATTGTATCACTTTGCCAAATTAATCTCATTACTCTGGGAAGTAGAAAATGCGTGCATATAATGTGTTCCTATGTGCATTTTAAATCAACAGATGCAAATATGTGGAACCATTGTCCACATCATAATAAAACTTAAATAAAATAAGAATATGATGTGAAAAATAATTAAATTTATGGTGTTTAATTAATTTTTTTCTATTGGGAAAAGAAAAAATTAATGGAGAGTGGCAGTTCTCTATGCAAAATATAAGAATCACAAATTCTTCCACTTCAATTCACATAGCATCTCCTTTTTGCAAAACCATAGGAAATCAAATACTCTAAAAATCATCATTGGATGTGAAGAAATTGTGCAGCAAAGAAGACAACTTGCGGAATGTGTAAGGATTTAGGGCTTCAATTTGTCATTATTGTGCGCAATTTGGTGAGGCGAACTGCGAAGAGAGTGTAGCGCAATTTCTGCCATCTATCATTGTTAGAGAAGTGTAATAAAGACAATCACCTTTAATACTATATGTATATTTTTCATTGATATGAATAAAGACATTTTCATTTATTAATGTTCATTTATAATATGAATTAATTGGATCTTAAATTAATTAGTGAAGTCCATAATATAAACATAGCATGAAGGAAATCATGATGAGACCATAATAATAAGATTTCTATCATGTGCAATTATATTTATATCTAAATCATCCCTAGCCATAGGATTAATGAGATGAGACATCGTTGATCTGGATAGGCTAGCACATATTTTACTCCTTGATTCGATCAAATAGTAGTTCTCATAAACTATAAACATGATATGTTTAGAGTTAATATGTGGGTGCTTACTAGAGTAGTCAAATACATCGGAGACCCACTATGAAATTATCATATGGATATTCTAAACATATATAATTGATAATTTCATCATAGCAATGGTACAAATATCCTTGGACTTGAGGTGCTCAAAGTTATCTTGAATATTGATCTTATACTTTGACTCAATTCCTTGTTGCCTCTAGGGGAGGTCTCTCATAGGGTGGTGATTGGGTACAGTTTGAGGTATTCGAAAATAGTTGGGTAGCCAATAGAGAATTCACCGCTCTTGTTAGAAGGAGAATATATCCAACACCACTTATCGGGATCATTACTCGAAAAACTTTGGCCAAAGTAGGATTGTCTTGAAGAAGGTCTTTGGAGACATATCTTTATGAGTAATGAGTCTCGATGACAAGTACTGACATCACTTGCCTCTATGTCATCAGAACTTCAAAAGCAGCATGAGGCTATGGATACAAATACCATAGTCTACCATCTTAGGGAGCTTTTCAATGCAGATACCACTCATGACTTGCTTAAGATCAAGTGTTGATCTGGGTGGCCAATATAATCGGGAATCTAATAAGTCACATGCATTGAAGGTATGTAGAGGAAGTAAAATGGGCCAATGGATTGGATCCAAATAGAAGGAGAAAAGTCTGGTACAAACAATTTCTCGGTCGGAATTTTTTACTGGACCATAATTACACTTGTTCCCGATCGGGATATAGGATTTCATGATCGGAAACCGCCTGATTTGGGTATTTCCCGACCGAGAAATATGTGTCCTGATCGGGACCGATGTCAGAATAGGAAATCTAATCTAATTAGGATTCTTTGAGTGAGGGTTTCGAACCCTAATTGCTCAAGGACTATAAATAGTCCATTTTCTAAAATTCAGTG
Source organism: Balakata baccata (assembly GCA_949630135.1). NCBI lineage: Eukaryota > Viridiplantae > Streptophyta > Magnoliopsida > Malpighiales > Euphorbiaceae > Balakata > Balakata baccata. The sequence continues at coordinate 8,997 of CATIWF010006146.1, read as the reverse complement.
GGAGCTGCTAACAAAAAAACAAAAGGTTTTTCGTTATTCCTTCTTCTCCTTTGCATCATCTCTTGCTAGCACAAGAGATTGTGCAAAACTCATAGCCTAAAGGTTTTCCACTTCGTATCCTTCACGTGGACTATCATTAGAGGTGATCCTAGGAAGGATTACTGTGGTTTGTGAGAATTTGGTAAGGCGGAATGAAGGACGGAAGCTCCGATAAAAGGTAATCTTTTTCAAATCTTCTATGGTTGGTTAATTGGTTAAGGCTATATAGGTTGTTCCATTAATTTGGGATTATAAAATTTTAAATTCTGCTGCACTTGTATATGTGATATGCATGGCGTAATCCCAACAGTGGTATCAAAGCCTCTCTATGGTTGTCTTAATCAATTTTAATTTGAAGAACAATTAGTTTGCATGAAAATTGGATTTAGGATTTTTAAAATTTAATGAGATTAAATTTGGCCAATTTTATTTTTATTGTTATTAATCTATTCATAAGATGATTTGGGATTAATAAGAATGAAAGATTTGATACAAATTTGATTTGTATGATTAATTGGTTGGCATTGGGTTTTGATTTCAAAACTAGGGTTTTAAATTGTTTAATATGATTAAATCCTTGATTTCCATGGTTTATTCTATAATGATTGTTTAATTGATAAACACATGAACCCGAAAATATGTTTACAACATTGGTTTGATTTTTGAACAGATCGAACGGAGTTTTAGAAGAGTTTTAGAATTCTGGAAATGCAAAAGTCCCAATCGGGAAAAGAGTTTCCTAACCGGGACACTGCCCAGTTCTAGTTTTTATTTTAATTTGTAATTTCAATTTTCTAGTACCTTTAAATTCATGATAATTATGATTTTGTGGATAATTTTAGTATTTTATAAGTATGTTAGATTGTTAATTTAATTCCTCTTGATTCCATTTTAATTCCGAAATTTGATTGATTCAGTTTGGGTATTTTGTGATTGGTTTGCTAGTCCGAGATTGTACTTCGGATTGGCTTGAGCTAATCTATAAATGTCAGGATAGATGATATATTCTTTGGAATTATTACGAATGTTGAATTTGATTTGATATGGAATTAGGTTAATTTTAGTGTGACTAGATTAAGACATATATGAGATAATTAAATTATTTAATTATTTTGATATCAAAATTAAGGTAATTTAATTTGGAATTAATTTTTATAAAATTTTGGTTTTAATTGATGATGTGATTATGGAATTAGGTTAATTTTAGTGTGACTAGATTAAGACATATATGAGATAATTAAATTATTTAATTATTTTGATATCAAAATTAAGGTAATTTAATTTGGAATTAATTTCTATAAAATTTTGGTTTTAATTGATGATGTGATTATGGAATTAAACCCAAAATGAAATTACATGATAAAAGGAAATCATGATATGGCCAAATGGAACCCGAATTTTAATTTTCTAGATTACCTTATTTTGCATTAGAGAATGCATGTTAATGGTGTATGATGATATGATATATGATTATGGACTTGGCCAATGTGATTGAGCATGCATGGATTTTATTTTTATATTTGGTAAATAGGGCATGCATGTCTCTGCCTCTCCCTATACTCTCTTATATTTTTCTTCTCATCTAATTCCCTTCAAATATAATTGAGGTTTTCTGATTTTAATATTATGTAATTAGATTACATAGGATTAGATTAGGATTGAAATGCAAGGAGCAAGAAGCCAGGAGATGGTTCCAATATACAAGAAGATTTAGAATAGGATTTAGAATTCTATTTTAGGTTGTAATTCATGCATCTACCTAGGTGAGACATAATCAATCTTTCTATGGCTTGAGGGATAAAGGTTAGAATGTCCATAATCATTCCATATAATTAAAGTAACTATCATATATATGTCTATGTGATGAATGTATTTATGTTATGCATGCAATAATATGATGAGACTTAATTAACAAAATCCCTCGATAAATAAACAATTAAGTCTAACTTCTTCCATTAATATGGGGAGAACTAGAGTCTTTCTAGATGTAGGGTTATTGAGCACACTCAAGCCAACTCTATAAGAATATGTTCGAACCATTGAAATATGATTTCATGATTAATGGGTTGGACTTAACTGATTCCATTGATTTGTTGAGCACACTCAAGGTAAATATGGATTAGAGGCGGTGTTGGGCAATGTACATGAGATGTACATGCATCAAAGGTTGATAGCCCAATGATTTATGCATACATCAATTAGTTGATAGCACAAGTTGGTAGTTGCATACGAAATGCAATTGGTATGGATTAGATACCTACCAATATGACCTAAGAAGGCTTGTTGAGCACACTCAAGGTCATTCTTAAGTTGAAATTGGATACCAACCCACTAGGAGAACTTCCAATGGATTCTCTCGAGTTCATAGTGAAGGCTATAGGTTCACAATAAAATAGTGGAAGTCATAATGCGATTATTAAAGACCTAATAATGCATTTATGTACTTTTTCTAACATGCTTTCTTTTACATCTAGGTTGCTAGAATCACCATATCATCAAATATGAATTTGCGCTCTATCTTGGATTAAAACAAATTGATAGGGCCAAATTTCTTAGACTGGCTTAGAAAATTGAGAATAGTTCTTAAGGTTGAAAAATATGCTATGTCCTTGATGAACCACTTCCTGATCCCCCTATTGTTGATGCTTCTGAAGAGGGTCAAAAGGATAAAAGAAGCATCTTGATGATAGTGAGTTATCGGGTTGTGTTATACTTGCCTTTATGTCATCAGAACTTCAAAAGCAATATGAGGCTATGGATACAAATACCATAGTCTACCATCTTAGGGAGCTTTTCAATACAGATACCGCTCATGACTTGCTCAAGATCAAGTGTTGATCTGGGTGGCCAACATAACTGGGAATCTAATGGGTCACATGCATTGAAGGTATGTAGAGGAAGTAAAATGGGCCTATGGATTGGATCCAAACGGAAGGAGAACAGTCTGGTCCAGACAGTTTCCTAGTCAGAACATACATGTCCCGATCGAAATTTGTTACTAGACCATAATTGCACTTGTTCTCTATTGGGATATGGGATTTCATGATCAAGAACCGTATGATTTGGGAATTTCTCGACTGAGAAATGTGTGTCCCGATCGGGACCAATGTCAGAGTAGGAAATCTAATCTGATTAGGATTCTTTAAGCTAGGGTTCCGAACCCTAATTGCTCAAGGACTATAAATAGTCCTTTTTTTGACATTCAAAGGGAGCTGCCGATAAAAGAACAAAAGGGTTTTCGTTATTCCTTCTTCTCCTTTGCATCATCTCTTGCTAGCACAAGAGATTATGCAAAACATATAGCCTAAAGGTTTTCCAGTTCGTATCCTTCGCGTGAACTATCGTTAGAGGTGATCTTAAAAAGGATTACTGTGGTTTGTGATAACCTGGTATGGCGAAATGAAGGACGAAAGCTCTAATAAAAGGTAATCTTCTTCAAACCTTCTATGGTTGGTTAATTGGTTAAGGCTACATAAGTTGTTCTATTAATTCAGGATTGTAAAATTTTAAATTCCATTGCACTTGTATATGTGATATGCATGACGTAATCCCAACAATCATTTGAGATAGTGCAAAGCAAGATCTAAAGGTAAGTTTGAATGTTTCATTTTGGGGTTTAAAATAATAATCAATTACAATGGTGCATGGTGTAACAGCCTACCACATAGCATACCAAACCCTACTATATAGGAGACTGCTACCCAACTATAATTGGTTTATCCTATTAATTTGTGACCAAATTAAAACTTTTTCTATTCAATTTAACTTACCCCACTCAAGCATGTACATCATATCAAACTTATAGTGATATTAAATTAAAACTATTAATGAATAATGAAACAATTCCATAAACCATATTATGAATACCATGTCTCTAAGCTAAAATTTGCTCACTTATAAAACCATTATTACAACAACATAATTAAACCATTAACTCTTTTAAAATTCTCACTTAGGTCTAACTACCCAAATGAAATGAAATAATAAAATAAAATGCATAAGTTGAACTCTGACTTCTCTGATCGGGCTCGATCTCCTTTTCTCGTGTCAATTCAGTTATCTACTGGCTCCAAATCTACGTATCGGAAACCCACATGCTAAGCTACTACAAGCTTAGTAGTACATATAATCATATAAATTCATGCATGCATCCATTACATAACAAACATACATATCACACATTCAATTAGCTATAAAAATTCATGCTTTCATTGTGCAATCATGTGAATCATCCATAACAATAAGTCTGGAAGCATATCTGGTAAGCAGAAGCTATAATCTCATATTATTCATACTTTATTACGTATCATTTATACCTTAAGTTTACCCAATACTCAGTAATCTGACTACCGGATACGGGTTGTGAATAGGAGCACTCTCAGAGCTTAGGCCACTTTGCCCATAACGCATGGAATAAGAACTATGGTACCATAAGAGCCCTAAATGACATGTCATCTATCCTATCACTAGTCTAGTATGAATAACTGGAGATATTAAGTATAATCCATATATTTTGTTTTTTTTCCATGTTTCTTCTATCTCTGTTCAATAGTGTTCATATCATATGTACCATGAACATCAAACACATATCACATAGATCTGAGTCATGCCTAATAATCATATCATATAAAATTTACCATTACTCTTATGTGAAGCATTTCATGTAATCAATCAACTTGAGAAATGCCCCTTTTCATGATAATTCCATCACAACCATGCTCGCTTAGAGCTATACATATGCATATATCATATATAATATCCATATCATAATCATTTACTATGTCAATAATGTTATCACCCACGAACATCACCTCATAATATCACAATTATACTTTCCATATAATATTCAATATATTCATACTCATAATGAGTCATTCATATACCATATGTATGTTCATGTCCAACATAATATATAATCAATGGCATATAGCATATGAGTCATTAATTCCATTTTTCTCTTAATTGCATAGATCCTGATACATGTTTCATCATGTACATGTCTTATCATTGGCACGTTGTGGTGTGCTAGCCGCCCGTATGCCATGGCCCTATTCCGTTGTAGAGCAAGGCTATATCGGACATTTTGCGAGCGCGAAAGCTGCGATACCTGCACTATCAAAACTTCATTTTTACTCGTTAAACTCTAATTAATGAACAATTCATGCCTTAATCACATATAATCAATCTTTAATTCATCAAATTAATAATATGGCATATCACAAGAACATAGAACTCAGAATATTCATTCAACATCCATCATACAAATAGTAAGTAAAAAAATATGATTATATGCACAAACTTTTAACTAAGGAGCCACAACCGTCTACTCTACTGTTCTCACTTGCCTAGGTGGTTATTTCCACCCTCTGTATAGTTCCCTAACACGAAGGACACAAACCAAAAGGTCACAAATAGATCCAAACACATTCTTTCTTTTGAAAATATCCATCTAATATAAAACCCTAACTTTTAACGAAATAAATTAAGAAAACCATGTTTAACAACATTTTTAATTGTAATCTGATTCCCATATCAATATAAGTTCATGAATCTTACCATTTTAGGTCTGCAACGAGGAATAACAATGGAGAATCTTTGTCCCCAAGGTTGTTCAAACATAAAACTTGTGTTCCAAAGTGAAACGCTTAAAAACCCTTGTTAAATCTTATCTCCAATGTGCTTTTCTTGAGTTTAATCTAAGGAAAAGCAATAGGAAAAGAATGGGTAAATTCTCTTAGTGTTTTTTGATGTGTGGAGATGGCTAGAGTTCTAAAAGAGTGCATAAGACGAAGTGAAATCGTGTTTTATATAGTTGCTACTCAGGTCATAATCGCGAGCTCGCTTCTAAAAGTGTGAGTGCAACAACTTTCACAAGCGCAATCTCTGAATCGTGATTGTGATTCTACCCTGTTCATCTTTTTATTTAATTTAATACATTTCTTTTCTTATATCTTTTAATTACCAACATACCCTTCATATACTACAGTAACTTCTAGGCCATACTTCATGAGCGTTACATATGGTCTGGTTTTTTTTTTTGTGATTAAAGGATAAAGTTAGGACTTTTTTTTATCTTTACTAGTAAAATGAGTATATTCATTTTGGTGGGTGAAATTAGGGATTATGTATTTATTATCTCTAAGTTATTAATAAAGTGTTTAAAATGTCTTGGTTTGTTAAATAGATTTATGCATGGCTACTGATATTGTTAGTATTGTTTTTCACTATGGTGGGGTCATTAATACTGAATCAATTGAATATAAAAAATGGAATTAGAGGGTTAGAAGAAATTGAAGTAGATAGATTGTCTTTACAAGAGTTGTTTGGATATGTAAAAGATTATGGATTTGAGAGAGCTATGGTTATTGGCTTTTACTGTAAAGATATAGGGGGTAAATTTTGAGAGTTAAGAGGTGATTCTCATTTGTTTGATTTAATTACGGGATTCAAGGATTATAATGAGCTGGAGGTTTATGTGTCTTATGTAAGTGAATCATCAAATATGGTCCTAAAGGCATATGAAGAGCACTGTTTATATAAGCTAGCTACGGGTCAAACAAGTGCTGATATTGGGAGTAGTGTTAGGGTTTCTTTTGTAAATAATGTGACTATAAATTGTCTTTTTTCTAATATTGATGAAGAGTATGTAGGGTTATTTATGGTTGGGGAAGCTACAAAAGAAAACCTAGGTAATTGAGGAGAAATTTTTACGAAAGAAGAGCATAACTCAAATCTAGATTTGAGAACTAATGATGAAGAATCAAATGAAGATGATGATCATAAAAGTGAAGATTCTGATGAAGAGTTAATAGATGGTTAACATCAAGTTACTAATGAAGAAGAATCTAGAAAAGATAAGGAGTTAGTTAAGGTACGAATGTTTGCAAAGAATTACTAGAGGAGAAGGCCTAAAGCAAAATTTTTATAAGCAAGTTGAGGAGAATGTTGGTAAAGCAGACACTAACAAGGGAGTAGTTGATGATTGTTGCCCAAACAATCACTAGGAGGGGTGGGGGGGATTAATTGGTGGAAAATTAAAATTTTTTATACATATAAGGAAGATAAAGGTTAGAAGAGATGGACACACGAATTTTTATAGAGGTTTGGGTGTTAACTAACTCTACTCCTTTCCCTAATCGTAATTGGGAATTCACTAATCTAATCTTTAGATTACAATAGAGTTTTAACTAGCTCACTCCTAACTAGGTATTTTCAATCAAGGCAACACTCAACCCAAATTTTCCATGTATTTTAATGGCTCACACAATAACTAATTCATTGTAATTTGGCTTACACTACGCAATTACAAGATAACCCAAGTGTTTTAAGGCTAACACTTGAACCCTTACAAAACAATTAATTAAAGAAATATTGAGAAAATAAATTGCAAGAGTTTTGGCAATTAGAAAGTAGTTGGATATCTTAAATGGCCTTTTAGTAGGGTATGTATACTGATTACCCACTAATTAGCTGTTACAAAGTGGTGTCATTACTCTTTCTAACGCTCTCTTACAAGTGCATTTAATGTAGCCTGCAGAGAGGGGTTTCTAGTCGGGAACATGGGTTTCCTAGTTGGAAATGACTTATTTTGACACATGGCATCTTCTGGTTAGTTGAGGGCTCCAACGACTAGTTCCTATATGATTTTCCCTATCGGGACTTGTTCGATGATGCCATAGCTAAGGACCTGGGTTTGCTGGCTTCAAAAGCTTCTTGGCCGGGACATTGGTTAGCTTGACTTGGTCTTTTTGACTTCCAGATGATGTGGCACACTTTGATGGAGTCTACTCTTCAACAGTCATGTCCATTTGATTTTTCCGATAGGACCATCACATTTCCCAGTCTAGAAATTGGCTTTCCCGGTCGGGACTAGACCTGTCCCGATCTGCTTTTGCTTCTAGAATATTGAAAGATCAAAAGACAATCTTTCCCGATCTTGAGATGGATTTTTCAGTCTGTAATTTAGTCCGGTTCGGGAGATAAGTGTCTTGGTTGGGAGTTATGCGTCTCTAGAAAATACTTATGGGTTTTGAACATGTATCATATACATATTACGTTGTGGAAAATAAAATTTTTCAAAACTCGAATCAAAGGATTCTACTTGTGCCAATTAAAACTAATTTAACTAAAGAAAATTCAGAAATTATACCTTTATAATTTCTTTATGTTTCTTCAACTTCTCACCATGTTGGATTGTAGCAAACCACAACAATCCAATTTTGGATTGTCTCTAACAATATCAACACAAGATAAAAGGATGAAACCACTAGGGAGATGGCTTAAACATACCTCAAAGTGCTAGCAATGATATATGTTCATATGAGAGAAAAATTAAACTTTTTGATTTTTTTGTTTCCAAAAATTTTTCTTCTCCAAAAATTTGTTCTTGTCTATTTTCTGTTTTTTGGGATCTTTTAGATCCAAAAGAAAATCAGAAAACTAGATCAAAATTCAAAGGAGAAGAAAATGAAAAGTCATTTTCTCAAATTTTGCCAATTGGCCAATTTATAGCCAATTAGGAGCTAGTGCGCCAGGCCTATTTAGCCTGCCTGGCAGGCCAATCGGCGGGCCAGCACGGGCCCGTACAGGCCTGTCAACCCTTCCAAACAATTTTTTTCGTAATTTTATCGTGAATCGACTAGAAATAATTCTCTCATATTTTGGATATCATCCAAAGCCATTCTTTACATTTCCAAAGCGTATGACCCATTAGGTTCCCGGTTATGTTGGCCACTTAAATTGTCAAATAATTTAAGCAAATCATGAGCGGTATCTAGCAACACATCATGATTCCCAATTGACTGAAAAGTCAGTGGGTTGACTACGAACCTTTCCATAGACAACAATATGTGCAATTCATCCTTTCACCATCCTATACCCCACTCGGTTCAAAGCATAGACTATGTGTCAGCTCCTGCTAGATTGACTACGTCACATCTAACCCAAGTGATATTAGAT
>CATIWF010006119.1:0-41406 GCA_949630135.1 Balakata baccata | reverse complement strand
CAGCTCCAATCATTCTGTTATGCACTTGTGCCTTTGTTTTTTTCTTTCACTTGAACGATTGTGTAGGTTAGGAGGAAAGGGAGGCAGATGTTAGGGTTAAGGGGACTTGGGCTGCACCTGATGGGTTAGGATAAATTAGGCCAGACCATATTTGGGCTTGAAAATGGGTTCAAAAAATAGCCCAACAGCCTCAACCGTGTCCTTGCCATGTCCTTTCTGTGTCCAGGGCGTTGACTTCATTTTTAGTCAATGATACACCACGTGGTGACACGCGATTTCTTTCTCCATGAGTTGTGTCCGTGCAATGCAGCGTAAAATTGTATTTGATAGCTTATGATAAATTTGATGATTGAATTATGCTATTTTACAATCTGAACTACAGTCCTTTTATTTCTCTATCCTCATCCCTATGACATTTGCTACAGTTTCAATCAATTGCTTTCATTAATTTGGCTGATTAGGTGTCTAAATGACATTATGCATGTAAAGAACATAGAATTTTGTGTACTAATGGTGAACATTATAGAATTCTGTGTACTAATGGTGAACATTGCCCATATAGTATCGTCTTACGCATACATTTGCTTAAACATGCTATTGTATTTTTTAGTAATTATGCACTAATACTCTAAATGAAGAAAGTTTTATATTTTAAGGAAATCTCAAATCTCATAGGAAACTGAGATAAATGTTGACAAAATATGAATTTATATCTCCAAGGAGGGTATCATAGACAGTTGAAGAATTCTTTGTTGGCTTTGGTCTAGTCCCTATCTTACCCACGTCCTACCAGACATCCAACCACCTCCCCAACCCAAATTATTTAGTTTTCTGAAGCCTTGCTTTTTGACTTTATCTCCACTATAATGATTGTTGGGCAATACTATGTTATTCATATTTTAGGAACTATTTTTTATTTATTTAATGTTTATTGATTTGTTACTAGAAGAGCTGATTTATATTGGTTTGTTAACTCAAATAGTTTTCCTTTTTGGTTTGTTAACTCAAATAGTTTTCCTTTGTTGTATATTCTATACTAGTATAAAATTTCCCTTTTAATCAATTCAATATACACAAGAATATTGAGTTTGATTTTTATCATGGTATCAGAGCATTAGGCTTTTTTTTAGGGTTTTGTGTCCTCAACTTTCATTGTCCCTTTTGATCTCTATTTTTCTGTTATGTAATGGAGTTTGTGAACCCTTTTTTTCTTCCGCAAAATAGAATCTTGACTTCTTTTCTTTTTCAAATTGTAATTCATGCCTCTTATGGATTGTGTGAGCCATTTTTTTCTGCTCATTCTCAACTAAGTTGGAATTCAAAGAAACCAGCAGCAACTTTGAGATGTTGCTGATCAACAAAAGCAATTTTGACGAGAGAATTGTAGAATATTTAGGCAACATATAGATTGAATGGGAAAATTGATATGAAATGGTTTCAATTGATTCGTACTTCTTTGAAAGGGAAAAGAAAACTGACTTGATTGGTACTGGTCCAAAACTGAGGGATCCTAAGACTCTATGGTGATGTCTTGCTTATGGAACTCTATATAGCTTGAAATGAGCGATACGTGTTCTGAGTACATTAAGTTAATGTAGGAAGCTGGCAAATAGACCTATTCAAGGTTGGAAATGTTGCAGAGCCTTATGAGATTAAGAGCAAAATCTTAGCCACCAAACAAGGAAATTGATTACATGAAGATCTTGAGGAGGAGATTTATATGGAGATTCCTCCTGGCTCCTTGTTTGCCTTGAATATAGGAGTGGTATGCAAGCTAAAAAAAGACTGTATGGAATAATTCCCAAGAGCTTGGTTTGGGAGATTCACCAAAGTTGTGGTAGGTATGGGTATAAACAAAATCAAGAAGATCACACTTTGTTCATAATTCACCAAGCTTTAGGAGAGTGACAATATTGTTGGTATATGTGGATGACATTACTGTAATAGGACTGTATGGAATAATTCCCAAGAGCTTGGCTTGGGAGATTCACCAAAGTTGTGGTAGGTATGGGTATAAACAAAATCAAGAAGATCACACTTTGTTCATAATTCACCAAGCTTTAGGAGAGTGACAATATTGTTGGTATATGTGGATGACATTACTGTAATAGGAGATTTGGCTGAATAGAGACCTTGAAGAGATGGTGGAGTTTGTGATTAAAGACTTGGGCAAACTAAAGTACTTTCTAGGTATTTAACAAAAGTATGTGTTAGACTTATCAATTGAAATAGGCAAGCTAGGATGTAAAACTGCATAGACATTAGACACCCATATAGTCAAGCCATAAACTTTGTGATGTTCCAGAAGAAAGGACAATGGATGAAGGTTGTTATCGTAGACTTGTGGGAAAGCTAATTTATTTGTCTCATACCAGGCTTACTATATCATATGTTGTTAGAGTTGTGATTTAATTCATACATGAGCATAAACAATCACTTCTCAGAGTAGTGCGAAGAATACTGCAATATTTAAAGGGTATATTAGGAAGAGAAATTTTGTTCAAGGAGGATTGACTCTTGAAGCTTATAGAGATGTGGATTATGTAGAATCTTGGTTGATGGAAAATCCATTCTAGGTTGTAATCTTGTAACTTGGAGAAGCAAAACGTAGGTGGTGGTTGCAAGGTCTATAGAGGCAAAAAGTAGAATGTGGATTATGTAGAATCTTGTAATTTGTGAACTATCATAGCTGAAGATAATCTTGGAACATTTGAAGGTTAGGTGGGAAGCTCCAATAAAGCTTTCTTGTGATAACAAATCAGCTATTAATACTGCACATAATCCAGAGCAACACGACCATATATAACACATTAAGGTAGATAAACATTTTATTAGAGAGAAGATGGATAGTTGCTTATTTTGTACTCCTTTACTAATCAAGCTATTCTCCTTCACAAATCAATAAAGTCATTCTAGGTCACAAATCAATAAAGTCATTCTTGGTAACAGATCAACAAATCAAATAAATCAAAACTAATCCCTAAGAAATAGGAATTACATAATATTTTCCAGCACTCCCCTCCAAGCTAGTGAAAGGATATCATCCATTCCAAGCCTGTTGGTCGACTTCTGAAACATAGCACTAAACAATCCCTATATATATATATATGCTGTAGCGCTCAGGGCTATCAGCTAATGCTAAGTTCAATTTCTGTTAGTGATTACATATGAAATTCTTTAATGATGTTAATTCTTTAGGTGGCTTCAGATTGAGCTTGCAAGAGATATGGGTTATGCCACTGGAAGATTTGGTCATGTAATGTTTCCTGAGAATGTTTATGAGCCAGCCTTAGATTGTGCAGAGCTTTTGCTTGAGGGTGTGGGTAAAGGTTAGTCATGTTTTTTATTCAACCATTACTTTGAATATTTCTTCATATTGTTGGGCTGTCCTTAATTAGCAAAATTAAGATATGGTTTGTCATTTGAAATGGTACTTTCTTGATGCTCTTCTTAATTTGTTCTTTTACTAGTGCATTAAACATGTACCTGCAATAAACTATAACCTGTAAATAGATTGGCATTTTGGACTGCATTGCATTGTATTATTATTATTATTATTGTTGTTGTTGTTATTATTATTATTATTATGTGTAAATAATTAATTTATTTTCCCTTTTTCATAGGCTGGGCTTCTAGGGTGTACTTTTCAGATAATGGATCAACGGCGATAGAAATTGCCCTCAAAATGGCATTTCGAAAATTTTCTTCTGATAATGGAATGCTTCTCAAATTTGCCAAGGGGAATACAATTGAAAGACGCATTGAGTTAAAGGTTTGCCAAATAATCCTTTAATTTTTTGCCATGTACATTATCTACTAAATAATGCAGGAATTTTGGTTTCATAAATGAAAAAGGGGGTATGAGGTTAATGAATTCATGGCACAAGTAGGTTTTTGTGCCTTTTCTTTCTAATTAATATTTTGTAGTGGGGATGGTTTAAATTCTAAAAAATGATATCATTGGTGGCATAGCACTTTGTATTGATTACTTTGAATATACCATAGATCTTGGTGATCTTTAAATCTCCTTATTAGAGGCTTGTGCGAATTGGACAACGCTAATGAGTGAATGGAGATTGATGCTCAAAACTATATTTGCTATTGATTTGAGCAAATAATATTGGAATTTGAGCATTCAAGATTTGTTTATAAACTTTGCTTTCAATTTAATCTTAAGTGCCTATCATATTTACGAGATGGCTCATAATTTTGGTGTGATGACGATAAAAATTCAAAACTATGTATTTACATTATGGCTACCTAAGAAGCACAAACACATTGATTTTTGAGAGAGTCCGCGTGTTAGACACGCGGTGGATATGTGTCGAATACACCACGTGGCATGTTATTGACCAGATGCGAGGTCTAAGGCTTCAGACACGGTTGAGAGGTCAAAAGCTTCTTTCTTCTCTTGGGTATCAAATGCCTACCAATCTTCATTCGCCACATTTCATCACCAAACCCACATCACCGCCTGATTTTACAACTCCTACACCTCTTTCCCAGTGAATCCCATTGTTGGAAACTAGTAATCCTATAGAATCAGAACCAAGGTTTTCTCTAGAATTCCATGGTACCACATGTACTATCTCTCATCATCATCATTGAGGAACCTTTTTACTACCAGTGACCCATCCTTACAATCCCATGAATTCAAAGGACCCAAGTCAAACACCAGCCCCTTAGACGATAATGGAGATGAAAAAAGAAGAGGAGGAAAGCAAAGAACCGTGCCCTCCAAAACCCTTCTCAACCCTTTTCTTAGTTCAATCTTACATGCAATCACCACTATTTTGCTTTTCAATGCAGAACCAAAGCAAAGCTCCTATATTTCTCCATTTAAGTGTCTCACGGCTAGTTGTATAATATGGGTTTGAGGTTAATTTGTTTCCCAACTCTTCTTGAATTCCACTTGTATCACCCTAGTACCCTTTTATAACCTCAATTTTGTGTTTGGCTAATGAGAATTAAAGGAAAAGTAAATGAAAATGGAAGGAAAGGGGATGGATTTTGCAAGTAAAAAGGAAGGTGAGAAAGTTCATTTTATTTTTGCCTTAAGAATGGTCTTCTTTCATAAAAGAAAGTGAATTGGTATCACCTTTATATGATTCATCTTCTCTTTTGGAATGCATGTGGGCCACATGGTGCAAATGCAAAGCATCATTAATTTATAATTCACTTTTGATTAACCTAATATATTTTGCTTAATGTCAATTGTATTCAAAATTTCACTTTTTTCCTCAATTTTTTTCTTTTTAATTTAATCCATAACTAAATTTTAATTTCTTCATTTCAAGCTCTAAACTAATTAGACTCTTTATTTGTAAGGTTAATGTTTGGATACTTGTTTTTAATTTATCTGAAGTGAATACTTGTTAGTTGTGACATTTATTTAAATTTTAAGCTTACATATGTTTAAATTTTGAATTTTTTTATGCCGTAGCCTTGCCGTGTCCTAATTTTTTAGAATTTGCCGTATCCCTATGTCCCGCTGTATCGTGTTCTTATGACTGTGCTTCTTTGGTGGCTACTTCTTTGAAAATTAAAAAACAGTGGCCATATGCCCTGAAAATTAAAATAGCTACTGTACACTCTTGAAAATTAAAAATTGTGGCCATGTTCTCTTCAAAATATATGCCTTGTAAAAGTTGGCATCCAATTAAATTGTGAATTGGATTTTGCTTGTGTGACTATCAACAAATTGATTGCAACTTTGCTTTGATGTGATTTTTTAGGTACTGGCTCTTAAAGGATCTTATCATGGTGATACTTTAGGAGCGATGGAAGCACAAGCTCCATCACCTTATACAGGCTTTCTTCAGCAACCCTGGTTTGTATCATTTATCTTTATGTCCTAGAAGCATTTTGTTTTGAAGTACTTTTGAACTATTTATAAGTTTTATAACATGTTATTGCTTGTGAAATCGTTGTCAAGCCCTATGCCTTGCTTCAAAACCATTAAGTTTGTTTTTATTTCCTATAAATTGGTGTTGTAAGAACAAACATGTAATTAGAAGTGGTATAGAGTTTGGAATTTGCTTGGCAAAGATCCTTGAGTACATATTAAGTCAATTTTTAGCCAAATTAGTCGGTCTTCTGTTGGGTTTTGAACATGTATCTCATACATAAAAACGCAGCGGAAAATAAAATTTTTCAAAACCCAAATCACAGCATTCTACTTGTGCCATTAAAACTAATTCAAGAATACATAGGTAGAAATTATAACTTTAATATCTTGAACCAATTCTTCAAATTTCCTTGTTATGTTGTCGCAAACCACAACAATCCAATTTAGGATCATCTCTAATGTTGATCCATGCGGAAAGGAAGAATGAAATCTCAAAGTTTATGCTTTAAACACTTTCTAAGTGCTAGCAAAAAATAGTGTTCTAGAGAGAAAAACCAAGAAAAATTATCAAATAATTTTGTGGAGACTATCAGTATTTTTCTGATGTAAGAATACTATTTATAGGTGTTTCTAAACACTCTAGGGTTGACAAAAATACCAAAAAAGGGTTGGGGGCCAATTTGGCAACTGGCCAAAAGTTGGCCAATGCTGCCAGCCAGCCAGCGTATGCACTGGGCTTGCCCAGTGTGCAGGCTGGCCTGCCACTGGCTTGTGACCTCCCCGAGCAATTTTTCCGGATTTTTTCCCGTGATCTTATCACGATCCAACCCTAAATAATTCTCTCATATTTTTGAATCTCATCCAAAGTCATTTTATTATTCTTCACACTTCCAATGCATGTGACCTATTAGGTTCCCGGTTATGTTAGCCACCTAAATTAACAATTAATTTAAGCAAGTTATGAGCGGTATCTAGCAACACATTATAACCCCCAATTGACTGAAAAATCAGTGGTTTGATTACGAACCTTTTCATAGACAATAATTTGTACAATTTGTTCTTTAACCAATCTGTACCCCACTCGGTTCAGAGTATGGACAATGTGTTAGCTCCCGTTAGACTAACTACGTCATATCTAGCCCAAGAGATGTTAGATCTTGTCTTTGAGACTCATTATTCTATTAGACATGTCACTGAAGACCATCTTCATGACGTTTCCACTTTAGCTAGAGATTCACAAATAATGATCACGACAAGAGGCCATGGGTATACACTCCTTCTATCAGGAATGGTGAATCCTTTGTTGACTACCCAATTATCTTCGAATATCTCAAGCTGTACCTAATTACTATCCTATGAGCGACCTTTGTGAGGCAACAAAGAATGGAGTTAAGGCACAGAATCAGTATCCAAGATATCCTTGAGTACCTCAAGTCTAAAGATAGTTGCACTATTGCAATGATGAGACTATCATTGACATTTGAATAGATAGTTCATATGATTGTCTCATAGCAGGTCATCTAATGTACTTGACTACCCTTAGCAAGCATTCACATGCTAATTATGAATATCTCATGCTCACAGCTTAAGAGATCTATTGTTTGATCCAATGACGAAGTATAATATGTGTTAGTCTATCTGAATCAACAATGTTCCGTCTTGTTGATCCTATGACTAGAGATAAATTAGATACTAACATAATTACACATTATATGAATCTCATTATCATAATCCCATCATGATTTCTTTCATGCTATGTTTCATATCATGGATTTTCATTAATAATTTTAAGATCTATATCAATTCATATGCAAATGAATACTAATATAATGAAAAAATGCTATTATGAATGTATACATTAAGTGCCTTAGGCGATTGCCTTTTGGGCACATTTCTAATGTCTTCAACAACTTATTAGTTGAATGGCTTTGCTTTTGTTGTTTGGCATAGGAAAACTACTTGATGGCTGCTTAGGAGTGCCTTATTTAATGTTTCTGTGAGTGATCAACAAAATGTAGGAAACAATCTGATTTTGTTGCATGGAGTAACTGAAGTAGGGAATAGCTTGGAGTTTTGTACTTAAGCAATCTGGACAGATAAAAGTGTGAAATCTTTAATTTTTTTGGTACGTTGGATATTTAGTTGCTTCACTGTTGGCTTGGTTATGACAAAAATTACTTGAAAAAATCATAGAAAGTGTTGGCTGAGGAAAGCAAGTTCGCATATGCAAAAATTTGAGTTGCATATTGTTGTTGCTGTTTCAAAAAGGTTTTGCTTCTCAAGCATGTTCCTTTACCTCATGGATTGCTTTTTAGTTTTTTTCGATGTCTGTTGTGCTGCATATAGAAAGGCACACGCATCAATGCATATGCTTCAGTTGTTTATATTTCTTTAATAGTTGGAAAGTAATGGGGAGCTGTCAATGTTAAATTGAAACCTAATCATTTACCCATTCAATTTCACAGGTATAGTGGAAGAGGCCTCTTTCTGGATCCTCCTACAGTGTTTATGTGCAACAGTGAATGGAAACTTTCCTTACCTGAAGGAATACATTCTGACAATGTGAATAAAAAAATTGGTTTGTAAAAATGATGTCTCCTATTCTTACTTTTGTGCTGGCTACTATCTTTGTTGCCATTTGTTGATGTTGCCTAACATGTTCTGGCTTTTGCAGCCTTTAGCTCTCGTGAAGAAGTTTTTGACAAGAGCAGGGACAAATTGAATCTTTATGGAATTTATTTATCATATATATCACAGCAATTATCACAATATTCAAGATGTCAAGGAACTATCCATATTGGAGCATTGATTATGGAGCCAGGTAAGAGAATTATTAGCACTTGTAGTTACATTTTCTATTGTCTTTTCACTTTGTTCTTGTGGGATTAGGGTTCACTTTCTCTGAGCTTTTTCCACAAGTTCATTTGATTTATTATGAAATATGTGGACATGATCCTTCGGACAATGCAGTTATATGTGTTGTACCATTGCTTTACTTATGTTTGTGACATGGGTTGCATATGAAATATATCTTTGAGGCACCTTTGTTCTCAGGGTACACTCTTTTTCCTCTCTGAGATAAGTTTCCTCGGAAAACAATTGATGGTTATTGGTCATTACTCATTAGGCAATTCTTATTTGTTCATTATGTAATCTGAAGAAAAAGAAAACAGTTAATTTTGTCGTGTAGGATCTGCTTTACATTTGGACCTAGTCTGTATTATACTCAAGTTACATGTCAGTCTGATGTGCATTTATCTCATGCAAGACCATGGTTGCATTTCTGAAAATCATGCAAGCATTTTCCAAATGCATTATGATTTTTGAAAATTTAGAAGTTTCAATAACTTCCAGTGCTATTTTATTTTCTGGCCAAAGTTTTTTCAAAATTTTGATTTCTGTTAACTCCTTGAAATTTTCAATTTTTTTTTTTTTATTGGGTGTTTGCTAAGACCGGTGGTACAGCCGAGGAAAGACATGTTGCTGAGACTAATTTTATCATATATGATTATATTTCCCTTGCAACAAGTTGTGCTATAATCAATATTTTCAAACCTGTTCTGGAATTTGAATTTGGAAGCCAAAGGATCGAGCATTATAGATTCAATTGTGGCTGATCAGAGGTTGATCCGAAATTAAAATGAATAATATATATCATAAATTATATGTAAAAAATTACAGATATTTATCAAAATTTAAATTTGTTGATTTATATATTCTTTAAAAGAATTTAAAATTATAAGCTTATAGTTTAAATTACTTAGTTAAATTTCAGTGTGATAAAATTTCTTCTAACAAATAACTTAAAATATTAAGATTATGTAGAAAAAGCAATAGTAAAAATATAATTGAAATTATCTTTAAAAAATTTTTTATGTCTGTGATCTGTTTTATGCATAGCAAATTTTATAAATGCAAATATAAAAAGGAAGGGAAAAAAATATTTTCTAAATTTAAGTTAATTTTGGAGTTAGTGCAAATATCCACCTTAGTTTGAAAGTTCTAAAGTAACTCCTTGAACCTGAGTCAACTCCCTACAACTCTAAAAGTTGCAAACCTTTTTTTGACAAGGAAATGTGGCAATTGAAGATGCCACCACCTTACTTAAAGTTAGCAGTACTCACCCTCATAATTTTGGTATGGATTGACCAGTTCTCCAGCACCTGTCTGGTTCTGATGGTCAAAGGCGGGTCTGTCTTTAATGTGGGGAACTGAACCAGCACCCAGCCGGTTATCCAACTGTTTTATGGCTTAAACAGATCAGGTCCTGTTCCTAGTTAAACCAGTTGGACCTGCCACTCCATTTATGGGTTGTGAAAACAATGTCAATAACTGAATTTTTTTTTCCATTTTATTTAAATCAAATAATTGCTGGCTGCACTGTGGCCTCAGTTATTGGCTTTATTGAAACTTGTGAATTGCTTGTCTTAAAGCCATGTCCGCCTGCCGTGTTTTCAACATGAGCTGCTGTACATAAATTTTTCATTTTCAGTAAGCTTTCTTGATGCTGTGTAATGGATTTGACTTCTTCTGCAGTTATACAAGGTGCAGGAGGAATGCTGATGGTTGATCCACTTTTCCAACGTGCTCTTGTAAATGAGTGCCGAAGTAGGAATATTCCAATAATATTTGATGAAGTTTTCACAGGTTTCTGGCGTCTTGGTGCAGAGGTTGTTTACCCTTTAGAGTCATTATAATTTGCTTTTCATGTTAAGTTAAAAATTCTGTGTTGTGAATTTCATTAAATTTGATGGAAACTATATTATTCTTTTGACAGAGTGCAGCAGAGCTACTTGGTTGTGTACCGGATATAGCCTGCTACGCAAAGCTGATGACTGGGGGAGTTATACCCTTGGCTGCCACATTGGCCACTGACGGAGTTTTTGATTCATTTATTGGAGACTCAAAGGTTTTGGTTTTATTGCATTGCTTGCTACTATTTTTCTTTTCTTTTTCTCTTATTTTTGAAGAATGGCTGTTGGTACTCTTTGACTGCATTGCTTTGCATTACAAATAAAAAGGATTGCTGAGGTTGCTTATCTGTGAATGTGATGCGGCTCTTATACCTCAGTATTCTTATTATTTAAATGAATGCTTGCTTGATATAATGGATGCAGTTTTCACCAAGTTGATTTGCTTAGAAAATTATATTAATAATATTTTGATTATAGTTGTGCAGACCAAATTGGTCAGCTTGTTCGATATTAAAGAGGGATTTTGAAGTTTTGGCACTCTTGAATTTGGATGTAAAATTTGCTTGTTTTTGGTGTAACATTTTGTTCAAAAGCCTTTGGTGGTTTCATTTATTGTTTCTGAAGAACAAGTTTTAAACTTCAAATCTCTGATTTGATTTTTCTATGAGAATCATGCACGACTGAGCTAAGCAACTCATCTAATGCCTGCAAAGATAAAGTACTGAAATCTATTTGATTGTGGTTGTAGCTCAAGGCCCTCTTGCATGGGCATTCATACTCCGCTCATGCTATGGGGTGCGCAGCAGCTGCCAAGTCTATTAAATGGTTCAAGGATCCCAGTACAAACCCTAATATTATTCCTGAAAGAAACTTGCTAAAAGAGGTATGTGAAGTTTATTTGTTGAAGTTCATTGTTTATTCCCTCCACCAGCTTTTCCCTGGTGGTGGTGAGTGTTTGAGGCTGACATTTTGCATGATCTGGAATTTTTGAAGGCCAAATTACATAATTTAGACAAATTTGATTAATAATACAGTTAAGCCCACATTTGCTATTATGCCACACCATGAGTCTTCTACGGGAAAATAGAAAGTTAGAACCAGTCCAATCCATGCATTATTTGATCTTATCAGCATTTGTTCATGTGCATTTATCACACTTTAGTTGAAAATTTTGGTAGATAGTAGATACTATTCCTGGTGAGACAAGTTGTCAGCTTGTTTAAATGCAATCATATAATCTGATATGTATTGGCTGGCAGCCAATTACACCTGTAAATTGTCAGGAACCTTAACTATTGTTGCGTTTTGAATTTACCCAAAATTTTCTTTGCTAGAATGACGGGCAATGCTTTTCCTCGTCATCTTTGGCCACAGTTGTAAACTAATCATAGCTTTTAAACCTTGACTAGCATGGCTGTTTGGAACTGGAAGCCATGACCTGGATTAGTGAACACTCCAGTTTGAGTTCGAAACCTTTTCCTTGAAGAAAAAAAATTTATGAAATAGAGATCAATCTTTATGGACTTAGAAGTAATTTGGCCTATACTTACTGGTGAGAATTATATGAATTTGCACTTATATTGTCTGCATTTAATACCATTGATTTTCTGAAAAAAATAAGAAAGTGATATCATGTACTTGGGCCCTAACCCAAAAAAGAAAAATGAAAAAAGAGAAGCACCAATCAAAATTCATGGGTTGAGCGATGTAGTGTGAGTTCCAAGTCAGCCTGTTTAATTGCAATCGTATAATCTGATATGATAGCTTAGCAAGCATGCATGGGGGCTCAGCTTTCTGCTAATAAATTCTATTTTTGTAACAACAGGTTCTCTGCTGAGCAATTAATATCAAAAAGCAATTGCATCACCTTCTGAATATTAAATGATCAGTCAGTCCATATATTTGGCTAGGAATTATGGATCAATCTTTTCCTTTATTTTTTTCCTAATCTTTTGTAAAATAAGCTTTTTCCTGGATAAGTTTCTTATTCCTTCCCATTGATAGGAAATGTTCACATGAACAGTTGTGATGGAAGTTGGAACCTGCTGTGGTTAAATCCCCCTTCCCTGTCCAGAAAAAGAACTAGAAGCTGTAGGTTATTTTGGGTTATCAATTCTTTTCATCCATGAAGAGTGACATGTAATTGCATTCAATGCTTGCAGCTATGGAATGCAGAACTGATACAACGGATCTCATGCCATCCTTCTGTTGAAAGAGTGGTTGCATTGGGAACTCTGTTTGCTCTAGAACTACGGGCAGAAGGTGTTAATGTTGGGTATTGACATTTACTTTTCTTCATCTTTCTTTTTGTGCATGTAATACTTTTATTTGTTTGAATATTTTATGCAGGCAGCAACTTGATTGATAATAAAGAATCAGAAGCCCAAAGTTCCATTGCTAAATTTTCTTCTTAAACATCTGAAAATTGTCACTAAAAAGCAGAGGCCAATTAGGAGCCTCTAACGGCTAGCTGGTCTGGGGATAAGCTTAACCAATCAGGAGCATAAAGATTGGAGGAGGGTGTGCACTGGTTGGTTCTGTTCTGTTAAAAAACAGACCAACCACACAACCCCGTACCGAAACTAAGTCAAGGGATGCACCTGAATTGAGGGGAAAATTGAAATTTTTGGTTTGGTTTTATTGCCCAAACAATCACGGGGGGTGGAGGGAAATTAAAAATTTTTGCACATAACAAAGTAAAGGAGAGTATAGAAAGGAAGGAGACACGAAATTTATAAAGTTTCGGGTGTTAACTAACCTTATTACTATTCTCAATTGTAATTGGGTATTCACTAATTTAATTCCTTAGATTACAAATGAGAGTTTTACTAGCTAACTTACAACTGAGTGTTTTCCCAAGGTTCATACTTAACCCAAAATTACCTTTGTGTTTTGATGGACAATACAACAACCAATTCCTTATATTTTGGCTCACACACACCCAAAATATAAGTTTACCCAAGCGTTTAAGGCTAACACTTGAACCCTTACAAAGAATTAATGAATGAAGGTTGAAAAAATAAATTGCAAGAGTTTAGGCACCTAGAAAGTTGTTGGATATCATAAATGGCCTTTTGGTAGGCTGTTTATACTGATTACCCATCAATCAGCTATTACAAATTGGTGCCATAACTCTCCCTAACGTTCTTTTATAAGTGCATTAAATGCTGCTTGCAAAGACAATTTTCCAGTCGGGAAAGGGTGTTTCTTGGTCAGGAAATAGGCTTGTGCAACACATGACATCTTCTGATTGGCTCTAGGCCCCAACGATTAGTTCCTATACAAATATCACAGTTGGGACTTCCTTTCCCTGGGCAGAACTTCGTCGTGAATCCTCTTACCCAAAGGCTTGGGAGCGCTTACTTGGAGGGCGTCCCAATCCAGACTCATTTCTCGATCGTGACTCTGGTCAGTCAAACTTAGTTGTTTTGATTTCCTTGATGATGCGGTACAATTTGGTAGAGGCGCCTTCCAAAGGTCACGTCTTTTGTGAATTTTCCGGTCATGCCTTTCCTTTTTCGGGGGGGATGCAAAGTGCCCTGGTCGGGAAATACTTTGTCAGTCTGTATTAGCTATTGGATCTTAGGAGGATCAAATGGCTTTTTTTCCTGGTCTGGACTCGATTTTTTTGGCACGTCTTTAGAAATTTCTTGATTTGTTCACAAGGTAAATCAAAACCAAATGATTTGAAACTTTGGACACTGTCAAAACGATATTAAAGACATTAGCAACATTTAATTTAATTGTCAAGATTAAAATAGAGATCAATCACCCCTAAGGTCAATAGAATCGAAAAACAATATTTTGGAAAAAAAGTCAAAACCAAACCAAACACTTGAACCTCATCCTTTTGAAAAAAATCCCGCCTGAACTGCATTACCCGCAATTCAGTTAGGTTGTTTGGATAATTTAGGTTGAATCAGAATTTTGTTCACCCTTAATAGAGGCCCCCAATTAGCAGCTTGGTTCATGAAAGACTATATTATAATTTGTCATTGGATGATCTGAACTGTTAGTATGGATGATTAGACTCCTTGAGGACTTCTCCTATATTAAAGTGTTAGTGACGGTTTTGAAATCATGGTGTTTGTAGCTTTTGGGAATGACAATTGCCCAGGCATGTGCAAAATTTGAACTAGAATTTGTGTTGCTTCCATAATAACTTAAATTATCAAGCACCATGTCCTTCGTCAAGGAACTACATGGTAATCAGTGAACATCTCCAACAACTTCTTTATTATACTCTTTACCTAAATTTAGGGAGTTTCATGTCTTCTAATAGTCTTCCTCCTTACTTATCCCACTTTCTAAAATTTACATTCTCCCTCCTTAGATTTAAGAGTCACTAAGAATTTCTAAATAATATTTTATTATTTTTCTTTTCTCTTTTTTATTCTTCTCTTTCCTTCTTTTTTGTCTTTTACTTTTCATTTTTTTCTAGATAGTTTTATTAATAAAAAATTAAAATAGGGAGTGAGAAAAGAAGTATTGTTGGAGTGTACACAATTTTCAAAACAAACTAAAATAGTGAGTGAATTTTTTATAATATAATAGGAAGTGAGATAAAGAGTAGTATTGTTGGGGATACTCTTAATACTTTCATAAATTATGGATCTTTTGAAATTTATTTTGATCTAAAAGATTAAATGATACACATTTGTATGTACAAATTGATTCCAAGTGGTCCCTTCAATATCTTTTCTGTCTCAAATGATGAATCATTTGTTTCCTCTAGTCAGCTCCTAGTTGGCTGATATGATTGGTGAAAATTGTTGGCAATTTGAGATGTAGCTGAATGAAATATTCTGCAGGTTTAAAAGCTATATATATATATATATACACACACCCGTTTTTATTGTGTTTAGTCTAACATAAATAAATGATCGAGGATCTGATATTCTGCAGATATGCATCATTGTACGCCTGCTCTCTTCTTCAGAATCTCCGAGAAGATGGGGTTTTCATGAGACCTTTGGGTAATGTAATCTATCTATTATGTGGACCATGCACATCTCCTAAAGTCTGCCAGCAACTACTACTCAAACTTCACACAAGACTTGAGGAGTTCAACCAAGTTAGAGAGCAGCAATCATCTGGTTAACATTATAAAAGGTAATTCTTGCTTTACATTTTCCAATCAGGAAACAGGAAAATTATCTCTAGAAACTCTTCACCGTAATCTGGTTTCTGGTAATAATCTGGAGTCTTGGCTTTTCTTTAGTAGTTTAGGAAGGTCTGTACCAAAAGTATTTTAAACATTTGAAATCTGAAGCCAGTTTATTTAGAATCCTTTTATAGAATCTGTTAATCCTTGATTTTTAAGGCTTCTTTTCTTTCATTTTAGATGTTTTGCTAGTGCTTTGAAAATGAATTGATGTGTTAAGAAGACAATAAATTATCCAGAAGAGATACCAATTGCTCATAATCACTAATTTTTTTTTTTTTTTTTAATTTGGTCGCAACATTAATTTTTTTTAATTTGTTTTTCCTGAAAATAAAGTAGAATTAATCATGATTTAAGTTTACTATTCCTTCTAGCAAAGTAACTAAAAAATGTGTTGGTAGAAAATTGATCAATATTTATTAATTAAAGGAAAAGTTTAAAAAAAAAAAAGGTGGCTTGTGGTTTAGTGCTTTTTCAATTTGAGATATTTATTTATTTTTTTTGCTAAATCCATCCCTATCCTCCTGCATTTGTCCATTTAGTTCCCTTATCGGTTTTTAGCACAGGTTGTCTCATGAAATCTATTTTTGGTTCAATTTGCTTTCTTGTGAAATTTTAAAAACATAACATTTTGCCATTTTATGTTGACATATCAGTCGGAATCACTTAAAAAATATAAAATCAAATTCTGACTGCTATATTGTATTGGGGTAAAATGTTATGTTTTTCAAAATTTGTAAGGAGTAAATTGGACTAAAAATAGATTTCACCTGCTAAAAACTAATCAAGAAAGCTAATTAGGAAAAATATACAAATACAAAGAGTTATGGATGGTTTACGTCATTTTTTTTTTAAATGAAAAGGGTATATAATTTAGCCAATCAGCAAAAAAAGAAAGTATATTTTCACTACAATATTAAGTCCATGGGGTATTGATATGGATATCATTTCACATTAATATGAGTTAATGTGACGTTAATGTGGATATCCATGTCAACATTGATGTGGATATTATAACAATACTCTTCTTTTTAATGGACCAAACTAAATGTCAATTTTTGTCAAAACAAATCATGTACTTTAAATTAAAAAAGCTTTAAACCATTAACTACTTTTTTTTTTTGTTGTATTTTTTTCCAATATTAATTTGTTCAGAAAATTAATTTTTGTTTTCGTTTTTTTTTTTTTGGTTATATTTTTTCCTCTTTGGACAAGTTTTGGCAATTTAAAGAAGCGAAAAAACAAACACTGCTAATTACTAATCTCCTGTTATAGCGAAAATAGAAAAATCAATTATCCTGTAAAGACAGAAAAATCAAGTGATAGAAAAGTCAAATTATCTACCAAAGAAAAAGACAGAAAAATCAAGTGACTTCAGCGAGCCCCGACAAAAATGACGTGGCAAAGTAACTCAATTATCTTATTAAAAAAAGAATTAAATGGTCGGCTACGATGCAATTGATATGATATGAAAATCACAGGCGTTTTCAAGACTGAACCAATGGCAATAAAAAGGGTAAAACACACTTTTTCTGCATTGCTATTTTTCTTATTTTAGTTCAAAAAAATTTTATTTTATATTTAAGTTTTAAATTTTTATGTATCCAATTTTTGAAAGGCATTAATATTTAATATTTTAAAAAAATAATTTTAATGATATATTTATAGACTCTGCATATAAAATAAGTGTGATATATTAATCTTTTATTTTGTGCCAATAATCTCTTTATAATAACAATAATTAACCATTTATATATTATATACTTTAAAACTAATTCATTTGTAATGTTATCATTAATATAATAATCTTTAAAAAAAAACTAATTTTTTCATACAATTTTCATTATATATTTTTAGTATAAAAATAATATATATCTCTTCATTTACAAAATATTATTAATTTTTATAGTAAAAATTAATATTTTATGAAAAAAAGAGTCTTGTTCTTTATATATATGTATATATATATATATATAGAAAATGTATGATGGTAGCACTCCTCAAGACTAATTGGTCAAGTGAAAATATGAAATAAAAAATTTTATAAGTTAAATATAATGAAAAACATTAAAGAATATATAGACTTGAATAGTGCTTTTGCCCTAATAAAAATCAAGAAAGAAAAGTCAGC
This sequence comes from Balakata baccata, assembly GCA_949630135.1. Classification (NCBI taxonomy): domain Eukaryota; kingdom Viridiplantae; phylum Streptophyta; class Magnoliopsida; order Malpighiales; family Euphorbiaceae; genus Balakata; species Balakata baccata. The sequence goes on along the minus strand of CATIWF010006119.1, from coordinate 23,569 downwards.
AGTATCATCATCAACATCCACTTCAAAAGCAGAAGATTCACAATGAACCACGAAGTACGTGATCTTTCTCTCCTCCTCTTTCAAGTGTGCGATTTAAGAACCATGAGTCGCCAGAGTAGACCGAAGTCGATTTTACTTATAACAAAAACTATTTATAAAGTCTCTTACTTTCTCAACTGTTTTCGTTTTTCTTCGATATTATCTCTCTCAATAAATAACACTCTCTCTAAGGTTTTCCCTCGCTTTCTTGCTTTTCCTTTTCACTTCAGCAATCCTTTTTCTGGGTGGAATGATTTTTTTTTTTTTTAAATTGAAGTCAAAGTTATCTTTTACTGTTTTGTTAATTATTTTATTGATTTTTAGGTGTTGGGTTCGGAGTAGAATTACTGATTCGATGTGAATGTTATACCGGGGAAATTTTGAGTTGAAATTATGTGTTATGTGGGTCTGTAGTGGAGTGAAGCGTTTTACAGTTTGGGTTTTCTTGGAGTGAAATTCTGTGTATTTTTGTTTGTCTGCAGATCTGGGGAACTAGGGTTTCTACAATTGGGTGAAAAATGCACACCAGGTATATGGAGAGGACTAATAGTATGGCTAGGGGAAAAAGAGCTTTAGAAGGCGGAGAAGAGCAGCAGCCTGACCGAAAACGTCCTGCTTTAGCTAGGTAACTTTGTGGGTTTTGTTTCTGTAAATTCTATTTCATATATGAATTGTTATTTGCTTAGTTTGTTGATATTACTAATTTGTATAGATGCTGTGAGAATTATGGTTTCAAGCTTATGTAGGTGTCAGAAGAGAATTGAGTAATTAAGTTGTCGTCTTGGACTGAGCTGACTCTCATTTTTTGTTAGTCTTTACTTTAAAATGGGAACAGCTGTCTATGGTGGGAGGATGGTTCTAGTCATATCATCCTTGATGATATCAGTCTGCTGTTTGCTGTATTTGCAATGATCATACTTGTTGCTCTATTTTCTTTCATAAATTAGTTGATATGAACTTTTATACTGGCTATTTACAAGTTCTTTTCATTTTTTTGGTTTGTTTTTGGATGATTGCTTTTCTGCTAATGTTCCCAAAATCTTAGTTGTTCTCCTAGAGTGTCAATATTTGCATTGTTGCTAGCTATTTGGATGCTCAACCAACATTTGCTTAAAACAGTATGCTGTTATTGGATGGGAGACTAGACTATATTTGATTCAGTAATTTCAAATGCTGCCTTTTGCTTTCCTTGTTTTATTTTTTTATTGTTAATATGTATGAAATAAATTCTTTCATGAGCCCTGGAGCAGATTGAAGAAAGGGTACTTTCACATAAGAACTGTTAATTTTGTTTAGTAGTTAGGAAGTTGAAGAGACCATAATGATGGTCTCCTTCCTCCTATAAAATTAAAAGGGTCCCAGGCTTCCTGTTCATGTCAGAATTTAAATTTTCTTAGCTATTGAAATTCATCTGTTTGATCTCAATTTATTAACTATGAAACATGACCGTATTTTACTCTTTGTATTTGCTAGGATTTTGTTTATTTTCACATCTCTGCCTGTGGTTTTTTGTATGTTTCCCACATTGGACTACAACTTCTCTAACTGGTTTTCTGTCCTTAAAAGTTATGTTTTCTATTTTCTACATTTGATTACTTTAAATTGTTTCTATAAAAGTTAATCATATTATAATATTCTGTTGAGTTCTATTTTAATTCAAACTGATTTGCAAAATGCAGTGTGATTGTTGAAGCTCTTAAAGTGGACAGCCTGCAGAAGCTCTGCTCCTCTCTGGAACCTATTCTTCGAAGAGTGGTAAGAATTTCACTTACTTCTCTAATTTGATTCTGAATGAACAGATTACAAATGATTTGTACAGGTATGTATCTCCAGGAAGCTAGATAAATATTAAGATGTACACTTCTGAGTTAAAATCTGGTTTCAAATTGAGGGTATTTGGGAAAAATTTCTAGTACCTTACAGTCTGAAGGAATCACAAACTTGGATCCCTGGAATTATATTTGAGATTAAATGCATTACACACATCTATTGTCCAAGGTATCACATGAATGTCACTGGCACTTTAAGGCTGAGAATTTCCACTAAATTTTTCAAAAGGAGAGTTTATCACCTTGTGATTAGGATCTGGCTTCAAATTGAGGGAAGTTGGGATAAATTCTTAGCATCTGATTGAGTTCCTAGAAATCACGAGTGGGTCACTTGAATTACAGTTCAGATTAAATGCTTCACAAAAAAGTGCACAACCATGGTCTTAGGGTTCTCAAAATTTTTACCTGATTATGAATGGCTGTAGGTTTCTTCTAAAATTTTCATAAGTAGAGTTTCAACCATATGCTTTTCTAGAGCGAGTGTTCTTATTCAGTGTGTGCTTAACTTGATAGTGAACTTCTCTTAATGATCAGCGTCATTAAGTTGAGAGTGAAGTGCAATGAAGGACCATCTGCCCTACACATGAAAGGATGTGAACTGCATACTTTGTAACTAAAATTGCAAAATTACTCCTGACATGATCAACTTATCCCTACAAAATAAGAAAGCAAATCTGTATCCTACTTAATTAACATTGATTAATCAAAGCTCTTAAAGACACCGCTTTGGTTCATATGATTTAAGTACTGTTGTGATTTAACACGGATCCTTTTTGTCGTGACTAAAAACATTTTTGTTAAAGCAAAAAAGGTCTAACAATGGAAACTCTTGTCCACAATGCTGTGTGTTAGACTTCCCCCCTTCAAGAGCTTCACTAGTATACTAGCTTGGTTACCTAGCCCAAAATAAAGAACCTATAGAGAGTTTCAAAGATAGTCCAAATTTCTTAGTCTTAGAAAAAGCATGTAAGCAAATCGTGGTAGTTAGATGGTGGCTCTTCCGCAAACAGAAGCTGTTGGGTAAGAGCGATTGGTCTTCCTCTTAGCCGTTCTCATTTGGCATTCTGTGTGTTTGTAGTAACATAATTTGTCTCATTTTTTCCTTTCTGTTGCAATTTTGGCAAACAGGTAAGTGAAGAAGTGGAACGTGCTTTAGCAAAGTTGGGCCCTCCTAGACTCAGTGGAAGGTATAAACATCTTTTGTTGAAGTTTAAACATATATGAGTTGCTTATTTCTGATTCTTAGCAGCGTATACCTGATGGTTGTTCTGATGCATATTTATTTGCTTCTTTTTTTTGACTAAACTTATACTGGTTGTCCAATCAAGTGCAGGTATTCTGATTTAGGTTCTGTAAAATGTCTATGGAAAATAAATTCCTGGAACTTGGCCATTGGCCTAATGATTCCATTATCTTGAGCCAAAGTTATTGGACACATTGAAATTCTGAGATTGTATCCCCAGGGTAGCAGTTCCCTTCTTATGGATTGTAGCTCTAGACCAGTGATTCCCAAATGTATAAGTATTGCTGTTGATGTTGGATGTGGAGGGAGGAAATAAGTACTCCTGTTCTATAGCCCATGTCCAATGAAAAAAAAATTGGTAAAAAGAATCAGTTAAGAGTGTTGGACTATGCAATCTTGAAAAAGATGTATTTATTTACATCACAGTTAATGTAGCAATCTTTAAGAATTTGCATAAGATGTCACACTATGATTAACATTTAATTTTCTTGTTGAATGAGTGCTTTGTTGAAATGTTGAGCGATTTAAATTTATATAAATAAATTAGGGACAGATTATGGAATATTAGAAAATTGAGTGAATATGTGGCAATTTTGGCTTGTTTGTAAATTTGGTTGGTAAATCATCATAGTTTTTAGTCTACTTTATTTGTGAAAGCAATAAAAAAGTTTTCATGGATGAGATTACTTTTTGGTTATAGAATTATGTTTGTGTTCTTAGAATATGTAATTGGCTGCAAGTGTTGTGGCATTAGAGAGCTCATACTGCTATACCTACTTTTGCATTTACTGAGATCCACTGAATGAAAAGTGTCTTTGTGTAGTCTTCCTTTTGGCTTGTTCTTGCTTATTTATGGGGTAATTTGGATGATGGAGCTCATTTGTATTTTTCCAAATTTGAAGTATTACTTTGTGAAGGTGTCATATATACGTTTTGATATTTTGAATACCTCAATAACATCTCATATGTTCCAATCCTGATATTTCTTTGAGTGAAAATTGCTGCCTATGTTTGTTGTATTTGCTACATACACAACTATTTACTTGGAGTGGATCCCATTTTGATGTTAGAGTGGTGTAGGTACACTGAGAATAAGCAAGTTTTTCCTTTGCTTGCTTTTTTAAGGCAGCTATCTCCTATTATTCAGTGCAATTTTTTCTACACGTGTTTGTTGATAGGTGGTATACTATTTTAAAATTTTTGTTTCAGGTCTTCCCCAAAAAGAATTGAAGGTCCAGATGGAAGAAATTTACAATTACACTTTAGGTCCAGGTTGTCTCTTCCTCTTTTCACAGGAGGAAAAGTAGAGGGAGAGCAGGGTGCTGCAATCCACATTGTTCTGATTGATGCTAACATTGGTGCTGTTGTAACTTTTGGCCCTGAGGCATCGGTAAAACTTGATGTTGTTGTGCTTGAGGGTGATTTCAACAACGAAGATGATGAGGACTGGACCCAGGATGAATTTGAAAGCCATGTTGTAAAAGAGCGTGAAGGAAAGAGACCACTGTTGACTGGGGATCTGCAAGTGACACTCAAGGAAGGGGTAGGAACACTTGGGGATCTCACTTTCACTGATAACTCTAGCTGGATTAGAAGCAGGAAATTTAGGCTTGGCTTGAAAGTTGCCGCTGGATATTGTGATGGTATACGCATCCGTGAGGCGAAGACTGAAGCTTTTACTGTTAAAGATCACAGGGGAGAATGTAAGTTCATGCTGTCACTCATTTTCCTTTATATTTTAACACCTGTTCAAGGATTTCAAATTTAAATTTCTTTACTATTGATTATTGACAGTATACAAGAAACACTATCCTCCTGCGTTGAATGATGAAGTATGGAGGTTGGAGAAAATTGGCAAGGATGGTTCTTTTCATAAGAAACTAAATAGTCACAGAATATTCACAGTTGAGGATTTCTTACGATTTCTTGTCAGGGATTCTCAAAAATTAAGAAATGTAGGTGTAAGATTTGGTTCTTTAATTAAGAAGTTTCTGCTGTGTTCTTGCCTTCTGAAATTTCTTCTGTTTGATGTAGATTATGGGGTCTGGCATGTCAAACAGAATGTGGGATGCTCTGGTGGAGCATGCAAAGACTTGTGGCCTTAGTGGGAAGCTTTATATCTATTATCCTGAAGATTCAAGAAATGTTGGTGTTGTTTTTAACAACATATATGAGCTGAATGGCCTTATTTCTGGAGATCAGTATTATTCAGCTGATTCTCTTTCCGATGAGCAAAAGGTTGGTCTTTTCAGCTGTTATTTGAATGGCATGATGCCTTCACTTGTGCATGCAGGGTGTTCTATGTCTATGGCATGCTATGTTTTCTGATTTTGTTTCTAGGTGCTCATTAGCTATGTTGGTAATGTAGCAGTTACAAGTTGTTGGCAATTGGTGACCTCCATAATAATACTTATCTGACACGAATAGGCAGCTGAGATATGTCAATGTTTTTGGAAATGAAAGAAACTTCAACTGCTTTTTGAGATTCTTAGTTCTCTCTCCTTGCTCTTCTTCTTATTCTTCTTGATTTCCTCACCTTTTCTTGTGTTTTCTTTTGCTCTCCCTATTTGCAGGCATTGTTGTTAGTCCTAGATACTTATGGAACTGGATATAAGTCTCTCAGCGGTTACCTCTTATTAAATTTAGCATTATTCATTTTTCTTTTTATTTCGAATTTGCAATTTAAATGTAAAATTTTTTACTTTAATTATTCCTTTAACACTGCCAATTATATATATATGATAGCTGAGTCTTTTTTGTTATTATAGAAAAGAATCAATGTTAGTTTTTAAAAGACATGCAACGTTCTTGTTGTTAATGTTTAAAGTGTGTTATTTAATATCCTTGAAATATATCTATCTATATGTAAATCAAATGGTATCAAACTGTAACTTAAAGTATCATGCAGAAGTTGTTATCATATATTACTTTTGATGTGTCAATGTGCTAGACAAACCTATATATGACCTTTTTTATGTGTGCAACTCTATTTTTAAAATTTTAGATGGTTTGCAAATCTTATGATTTTACCAGCTGACTATTTACCCATGTCTTGGTGAGAAAAGTAAGTTTAAAAACCATGCCAATTAGCATTATTTTAATATTTTGAGAGTTTTAGTTATTTTCCCATTGAACCTTTTCTTTGAACCCCGTGTTGGATATGCAAATTGTTGGTTGACCCAGGCTTAACTTTCTAATCATGTAATTCAAATTCTTGTGCATGGTCTCAGAAGTAGTATATCAGGTGTTATGTTGTCATCTTGCATGGCCATCCATACTAAATCTTCTCTTTTCAAATGTGCATATTTAATTTTATTTTTAGCTGAAACTTGATTAGTCATTTAGTTTCTCTTTCTTGGGGAATACTCAAATATCTTCACATTTTATGAAGTTCAATTACAACTTGCCACTTTATTTTTGAATGGTGTGACCGAGTTCTAAGTCCTTAAAGTTTCTCTGCCTTTGTTTTACATTTTCTTTCTCATTTCAGATAATTATCCACCAGGTTATAATTTTTTTACTGTCTATCCTGCTTCTTTAAAAGTTTAGGATATTGTCATCTTCTTATTGTCTCCACACCAAAATTTGGCAAGGAAAATTGTTTAGCCATAAATAAGCATATTTTGTGCATATCACTAATAACAAATTAGTTTGTTGATGTTACAAAATACGTTTTTTGTTCACTCTGTTCTCAGCCATATTACTATTCTGAACCTCTATAATTGTTCCAAAATTGGTTTTGATGGGTGTCAGAGTGGCTTGCTTGTGGTGTCATAAATTGCTTGTTTTAAATGAACATGTTTTCTGCATGTGAAGTGACTGCTGCATAGTCAGAGAAGGGGCGAGACCCAATTCTGCAAGTTCTTTGCTTCTACTGATGCTCCCATCTCATGTCACTATCGTAGATTAAGCTTGCTGCATTTCATGGATTCTGCATTTATGTTATTTCTTCCCCTATGAGTTTTCCTGCATTACATTTGTTTATAGGTAATGGCTAGGTTGACATTATTCAGAGGAGTTTAAGTCATGTTACGAAATTTAGTTTCTACTTTAATTTGATTAGTGTCAGATTCAATTTCCATTGAATATATTCTAGATGGTTATATGGTATGCCATTTTGAATTAAGTGGAACTTGCAACTATTAGCAGTTTATGAGCTTGGACTTTGACTTTATTAAAAAGCTATCTTTTGTAGGTTTACGTGGATACTTTGGTGAAGAAAGCTTATGAGAATTGGAATCAGGTAGTGGAATATGATGGCAAGTCTCTTTTGAACTTCAAGCAAAATAAGAAGTCAAATGCTTTCAGAAACGATCATCAGATTGGCCAAATAGATTACTCCAATACTTTAGAGCATCCAACACAATTACCGCAACTACCTGCTTCGGTTACTGCTGAGCGGGCTCCTATGAATTCAGGCCTCCAAGTTGGGGGTAAGTCCTGATTGTATCAATATTTGTTGAGAAATTCTTGAATCAGGTACCTAGTTTCCAACATTTTCTCACTCTTCTTTGGCCTATTGTTGTATGCCATCAGGGTATAATGATAGTATGGGAACAGGATTCTCATCTCAGTCCCAGCTCGTGAATCCAAATACACAAACCCAGTTTGACAGCACCTCATTCACATCACACGGACCTTTGATCGGCAATTCTCACCAAACAAGCATGAGAAATGATAACAGTGTTGGTCTAGCCCTTGGTCCTCCGCAGTCTTCAACCTCAGGTTTTCAAGCTCTTGGCTCTTCCATGCAGGTGCCCAATCTGAATCCTTTCGAAGACTGGACTAGCCACCGGGACAGGGGAGTTGATGAATACTTTACAGAGGAAGAGATTCGTATCCGGAGTCACGAGATGCTTGAGAACGAGGATATGCAACACTTGCTTCGACTCTTTAGCATTGGAGGCCATGCCTCAGTAAATATGCCAGATGATGGTTTTTCATTCCCACCTTATTTGGCATCTCCAATGCCGAACTATGATGAGGATCGCACGCGTCCTGGAAAAGCTGTTGTAGGTTGGCTGAAGATTAAAGCAGCAATGAGGTGGGGATTCTTTATTCGAAAGAAAGCAGCCGAAAGGCGAGCCCAACTTGTTGACTTGGATGATGAAGAGTAGATAGCTTTTTGTCGTCAGGACTATCCACCATGTCAAGAGTGTCGTATTCTTCAAATCGGGCGACATTGAGGTTTTGAGACTGCACAAGATTGTTTTGCAAGTTTCTAAAACTTCGGTGGTGTGGGTATCAAGGTATCAGAGAATTCTTCTTGTACAGTTACCTGTACAGTGTGTTGTTTCTTTAATTACTTCTCATGGTTAGCAAGAAGCTTCGCTCTGATCGATTTATCATATGTTGTATCATAAATCTGTTGAAGATCTATCAAGGGTGATTGGTCTCATCAGATAATTGACCTCTTTCATTCTTGTTGATCTGTTTCTAGTTGCAGCCTTGCACAGATGCTTTATTTTATTAATTGTGACAGTCAATGTGTATTATAAAGTTCTTGCTATTTGATCACATCTGCTGAACAGAGCGAGTTTGTAGTGTGCGAGGTTCTTTATTAAACCTGCATCTTATCTCCATTTAATTTCACTATTACAGGGATTATCACAACTCAATTACTGTAAATATGAAAAATTTTACTTCTTGATGGTTAAGGGCGAGCAAAAGTGGTCCGATTCAACAAGTTTATTCAACCAGAGTCGGATCTGGTGGATTTTTTTTAGTGGATGGAGTTCATTTGTTCAGTTTGGATCAGATCGATAACTTTTTATGATGTTTTGAGTAAATTTTTGTCAACCGGTTGATAAAACTGCATTCTTGCCGAAGAGCAGCAACTTTTAACAATTTTAATTAAGAAATTGACTAAATAGTGACAACGGAAGGATAAAGTAAAATTGAAATGATAAAAAGGAATTTGGAGAAGATAAGCTCACATGGTGTTTGCATCATATAGATTCCTAACTCAAACCACTCTTCATACTACACTTCCATAAATTTCAAACCCTATGTCATCATCTTCAAACCTTCTCTATCTATTTCTCTATTGAAATTATGAAATCACATTTTTATAATTAAAAAAATATATTTTATGACAAGTAGCAAAAAGGAAAAAAAAAATCAAGATGTGATTTGATTTATATTTTTACTTATAAGAATTAGAGAAGATCACGATTTTAAAATTTCTCTTTATTCTTCACGAATAAAAGTTTATTAAAAAGGATTACTGATATAAACAAAAAAAAAAAAAAAAAGGAAAAGAAGCAAGTTAAACAAAAAAAAAACTAAAATTCAAAACTGCAAAATGATGGATATATTAAGATATAGATAAATTAAAAGATAATGATTGAAATCAAATAAGAAGGTTTTAAAATTGAGTAAATAAAATATATTTTACAAGAAATATATAAATATTTCCAAAATTGAAAAATAGAAAAAAAAAAAAAAAAGGCCCTAAAAAAGGGGAAATAATCACAGCTAGCAAGTACGTGGCTTTGATCAGCATAAGAAGTTGAATACAAATAGCAAGTGGGTGAGGAGAGCAGAGATTGGGGGTTTGTGGGAATATCCATTTTCCAGTTGTAGCTAAGAGAAATGGGTAACCCTAATTCACCCCCCTCCCTTCAATGGAGCTCCCTATTCCAATCCAAATCTGAACCTGAGGTATTTTCATGCTTTTATCTGTTAATGAAAGTGAGAATTTTATGGTAATGATGGGTCTGCTGCTGTTCTTCATCAGATTTTTTTTTCTGGATTTCTTGTGATTCAATCAGAGTTCATAAGCAAAAGTTCAGATCTTTTCTAGTTTTGCACCCTAATGAATGTGTACCTTTAAGCTTTCAGATTTAGAATATTGAGTGTCAAATACTTAAAAAAAAAAAAACCATGTTGCTGAAATTTTTGAGTAATTAATTATAATGTAATTAATTAAGAATAATATTCTTCTTTAGTTATATATTCAATATGGAAAATATTAAAATTAATTTTTTTTTGAATTTTTCCTCTTTTATTTGATAGTTATGTAGTATGTAATAAACCAATAAGAATACTAATTAATCAATGGACTGAGATGATTGTTCATGCCGATGAATGTTTTAATTTAATCTAATTTCTTCGCTCAAATCTATAAAAAAGAAAAAGGAATCAGCCTTTGCTATGGCTACCAATTTACAAACAAATGGAAGGCTATTCCTGAAACTACATATGCAAAAAGCCCTTTAATTAGTAGATATTATTGGGTGTGAACTGTAGACTTAGAGATTAGGGTTTGGGGGCATTAATTTTCTTTTTTTCCAATGATTCCATTGGAAGGGAAAATAGAAAGGACAAAGGGTTAAATTAGCCCATATCCAGCGAATTACTCTTTCAAATTTGATTTAGCGCAAAATTAGTTATCGAACTTTAAATTTAGTGCAAATTAGTCTCTTGAATTATATTATATGAGTGAGTAACCTATTATAATGAGTTGACTCACGATTTTAGTTTAAGAGATCTGATATATAAAGGACTCAATTACACTGAATTTAAAATTTGAGAACTTATTTATACTGAATCAAAGTTGAGGAGTGATTTATATATAGTTTAAAAACTAATTTGTACATTTATCCAAATGGAAATAGAAACCAAAAGCACACTCCTCTCACAGGAGCTCCCATATAATACAAAATTCACAATATTTTTCAACAAATAAAGTTGCAGTTACGGGTTTGAGGTTTGAAAGATCATGTGGTCACCATTTGATCTGATTGATATCAAGAATTGTCAAAAAATCATGAAGAAGAAATACGGCAGGGATGCTAAGTATATGATTTCTTGAGTATGTTTCATCAAGTTTTAGTTTCTGTCGTTCTCTCTTGTTTGTGTAATTAATAAACATAGAATTGGTAATTCATTGATCCAATGAATTTTAGTTTTCATCAGGTGTTTATGATTTAATTATTGGACGCTACTATATACAAATTTTCATATCCTAAGATGGGAAAGATATGGCAGCCTTGAGATATTCCACTAAAAAAATATTAATATTTCATTATATCAATGTATCTTTAACTATAGATTGTAACGTACATACTTTATGTTAATTAATACAGCTTACAGGTGGTGTTGTGTTAATCTTCTTTTTTTTTTTTAATTTTATTTTATTGAACTCGTCACCCTTTAAATTTACTATAACTACTTTATAGTAGGTGTTGTGTTAATCTATGCAACCTTAAGAAAATGTATAATAACAAAAGTTTTGTTGTTCATTTACATTTTTTTTTTAAAACCATAAGTATTTTCAATTGTCAACCGATCATTTATGTTTTTTTTTTTTTTTGTTATATATATGATTAAAATTAATTACTATATAGGTGAACTAATAAATTTTAAGTTTTGAGATATAAGTGTGTCACTGGTTTGAATAATTATCTTATTCTAAACTAAACTAGTTTTAATTTTGGAATGGGTTACATTTAAAATTTGTTTTTGATCTTACTAAGCATGCATTACCTATATAATAAAAAGTTTTAACTTAATACAATTGGTCTTTCATAAGGATTGTGAGTTTTTTTTTGTTTGATAAAAAAAATAATTTCATTGATTCAAATTAATAATATATCAATAAAAATATATATAAATCCACTAAAAATTATGGATGATGAAATAGTAAAAAAATTTGCAAAAGTTCAAATCCACTAAAAATTATGGATAATGAAATAGTAAAAAAATTTGCAATAACATAATAAATCAGTTCAAAGCCTACAAATTTGATAATATTATAGTAACTAGAATATTTATAATTCTAATTCTGCAATATATTGACGACTATATTTTGATTTGTTATCTTTGTTGGATTGAAAATGCTTTGCCCGTTTGAATCGCCCACAAGTAAAAACACTGCAATAAGACGACAAAATCAAATATCACAACAAAACAATGAAATCATAAAAACAAAACAAACAAAATATAAATATAAATATGTAAAATAACTACTTATTTTATTTTAGAAATAAATTAACAAAAAAAATGTGTAGAGAGGTGATTTGAGACCAGTAAAAAATACCCCTTCTACTTTAAAAAGATGTGGATAAAGAAAATTGAGAGAAAATGAGGGTAAGGTTTAAATTCTAATTTCAAACATATTTCTTATGAAAATAAAAGGGGTAAAATTATAAATGAAAAAAAAATTATACAAAAAGTGTATATTACAACATTTATTTCCATATGTCATAGTTATAGTTTGACTTGGTAAATGTGAAGGTAAGCAATCTCATTAATTAAATTCTACGTTGGTGCCACCAAAACTATATTTATTTCAAAAATTAAAATTTATATAATTTAAATAGAATTTTTTTAGAATTTGATATAATTGTAATATCCTATAAAGTTCATGCTTTATTTTGTAATTCTCCTTTTTTTTTTTTTTTTTAAAAATGACTATCATGCGCTGCTACCATAGTTTCCATTCCGGTTTTTGGACTGCCAACTGAATAATTTTTGCATTGCAACGATGTTTTTATTTATTTATTTTCGGTAAATAGAGGTGGGTTAAACTCATACACAAAAACACAAACTAACGAGATGATATTTTTATTTTAGTCAGTAATGTGCTAAATTAAAAGCTGATGCAAGCATCACAATTTGTGATTATATATATATATACATTTCCTAATTTTGATATAATTAAATATCATACTGTTATTTGGTTGTACAAATAAAATTTTAAGAAAATTATTTTCTAACATTTGGTGTATTTTAAAAAATATTATTTTTTTACATAAAAAACTATTAAAATATTTAAAACTTCTCAAAATTTAATACTTTTAATTTATAACTATATATAAAAAAAAATTACATAAAATAATGATTTTTTAAAAAAAAAATTCCAGTGAACAGCACCGGTAACCGGCTACCGGTGGTGACCAGAGATCACCGGAAGTGATTTTCAGTAGTTAATATGTATATATTTAGTTAGTTTCAGTATAACAAATTTTATTTATATAAATATGTCAAGATCCGAAAAATGACTTTTCATTCTTAAAAGACGAAATCATTTAGTTTTCTCTTTGATCGGAAAATGTCATTTAGTTTTCCCTTTGACTAGAAAAATTTTTCCGTTGATTAATTTTTTTGGATGTACCAAACACAAGAAAATGTAGACCAAACAAACGGAGCCTTAGTATATTATGATAATGTCTTTTAAGAGCTAGTAAAGGAACATTCAGGAGGGGACCCCTGAGGGAAACGCTTATTGTCTGTACAATAGTTATAGATCATGTGATTCTTCTGCACGCACTTTAACCTGTCAAGGCCTGCCTCGTTGAGATCTTGTTTCATCCATTGACCATTAACATAGCAAGAAGATGCATGATGGTGACGATCACTATTACTCCACACACACCCATTGATGCTGTTGAAGTTCCTCAAAAATGCAGTGAGAGGAGCCTTTGACCACTCTATTTTCATTAGCCCACTTCTAGTTGCCCACCCATCCCCGTTCCACAGACTAGTGTACAATCTCATGGCTTGATTCTTTGGGAATGCAATTCCTTTTGAGTTCAAGCTCTTAAATTCTCTTATGGGCACCCTATCTGTTATCAGTATTATGTATGCCCTAGTACATTCACAGCTTTTTATATATTAATTATTATACCACAATGGACACATGTATATTTCACATTCATAATAAAATAATTTTGACCGAAACCTAGAGCTCCCCTCAATCCAAAATAAAATAAATGCTTCCGCTGCCAGCCAACACTATCAACATAAAATCTATATAAATTGAAATTAACAATTTATATACCATAAACCCTGCAATATTTATTAATTTTTTATTTTTCCTTTTTGATCGGTTGTTATCTAAATCATCTCTTATATATCTATTTTTATCACATAATATTTCAAAAATACAACAAAACTGACCACTATATATAATGACATGGTATGTTAAAAAACTCATCGGAATATGTATTCTTTAGGTACGAAGGAAAAGAGCAGCATATTATGATAAAAGTTGAATTTTCAAGAAGCAAAAAATGAAATATAAAGTCCAATTTGGACAAAAACCAACCAAAACGGCAAAATAATGGAAATGGACAAATACAACTAATTGGATATGCCTTTTCCAATTAATAAATATATATAGGTTAACAAAGTTTATACTCACACGATGGTTAGGGGATTCCAGAGAATGGAATAGTTATGGAAATCAAGAGTTGGATCAAACCAGAGACGAAACTGTTGCTCTCTATCAGCTTTGCCTTGTGTGATTACATTAGTATGTAGAGTATAAGGTTCACCACTTAAATTCCCCAAGAATTCGAAGTCTATCTCATCCCATGCTGGCCCTTTTGAGGATAACTATAGTCATGTAGCCAAACACAAGAAAATAATTATATTCATATAACAAATAATAACAATATTTTGAAGAAATTAATTAATGCAAATTAATGAGACATACGTAGTAAGAAGTGACAGTTCCAGCAGAGTTTCCAGGGAAAAGCTTGAGCTGCATATCAATTTTGCCAAATAAATACTCATTCTTTGATTGAAAACCTGAGCCAGAGGTCATGTCAAGCGACAACGTTACCAATTCTCCATTGTTGAGTACCTTAACTTTGTCATTTCCCCACAAGATGTTAAAATATTCGTAAATGTTATCCCCACCAAGTGCAGAGCCAGCAATTACCATTAAAACAAACAGCCATAGGCATAGCAGTAAAATTGAATTTGAAGTAGCCATGGTTGGCTGTCTTCAAGTGGCAATTGATTTTATATAAGAAAATTGAAAATTATGAAGGAAATGTGAAAGAGAGGTAATATGGCAACTAGTTGGGCAATGAGTGAGAGATGGCACAGATGGCAATGAATTGTTGTGGTTAAAGTGATGCATGTCGCACAAGTGACACAGAGTCACAGACTAATTAAGACGTTGTCTTAGGAATGAGAAATGCTTAGATGGAATGAGAAATGCTTAGATAGACTCAATCTATTTTCGTTATCTATAAATTAATATAATCAAAAAATTATATATATACATATTATATTTATATTAATTAATAAAAACAAAACAATATATATATATATATAATTGAATTAGTGCGGAATAATATGAAAAAATCACCCCAACAGAGAAATTATCCTCGAAAACCGTGTAAAGATTCTTTCACTGGATCAAGGTCTTGATAAGATAATTTGAAGCGTGTAAAACCAAGATAAATTGATTTTAGTTTGGCGACGGTTCATATTTATATATTTAAAAAAAAAAGAAAGGTGATATATTATAACTAAAAACTTTTTGATATTTTAAAATTTAAAATAAATATATCTGTTTTTTTTTAAAGATAGATTGAGGATTTCTTGCATGGAATTAGTTTATTTAAGAAATTAAATAAAAGTTGAATCTATAGACATAGTTTGATGGTAAATTTATTTACAGATTTGAGGTATATTCATGTCGATTTCTTGGAAATTTTCTCTTAGCTAGCAATTCTCCATAGTTTAAACATTAGAGATATTTTGAGTGCAACATGCATTATTTCGATCAATAACAACCTCTATCCTCTCTGCAATAATATGGTATAAACACTGGAACATCCATTGATATTATGCCCTATAGTTTGCACCATTTTGTATAAATTTTGTGTTTGGTAAAGTATCTATTGTGTAATTCTAAAATTTTTGTATGAGCTCTTTCAACAATGAGAATCTCTAGTCTTAGGTTCTTTTTAAAAGAAGATTTGATCTATTATTTTTTATGCTATTATCTATATTATTTGGTGGGAACGCAATGAAGTGGTCTTCAAAAGTAAAGCTTTAAATGCTGAAAATCTCTTTTTCCTCATTGGATACAAATCTGAAGCATGTATGCGGGTATTGGTCATAAACATGTTCTAAAAAATAAAAACTTAATGTTGGCTGTTAATGCTATTAAACTTCATAGATCTTGTTCTAAAATTAGGTCATCCACATTAGGTTGGATTGCTCCTCATCCAAACTCTATAAAATGGAACAGGGGTGGTTCATCTTCTGGCAAACTTGGACCTGCAGGCATAGGCAGTGTTCTTCAAGACCCTACAGGTAATGTTATTTGTTTATTCTCTGTACCATGTGGGATCATATATTCCAATGCTACTGAGGTAGTTGCCATTAGATACGCCTTGTAGATTATAGTAGAACATGATTTTTCTCTCTTTCCAAGCATTATTGGTCAATCTAGCTCCACTAATGCGATCACTTGGCTTTCTATTGAAGAAAATTTTAAACCTTTTGGTCTTTGCATAAAAAACTATGTTTTATTGAAATTTTTAAGCAGAGAATGAGATTAGTTTGCTTTGTAAATACAAGAAGATAAAACAATTTCATGGCTGATTCCCTAACTAAGGAACTTCTATGACCGACAATTTTATTGATTGAGTATAGTTATAGTTTTTATTTCCTGTGTTCTCTCTTCGCTAGAATATGAGATTTGTTTATGTCTCTTACTGTTGATGTATTAATTCTAGATAGAATTTGGCATCACCCTAAATTTCTTATTGCTGGTAATTTTTTCCCCTTTTAAATAAAATCTGGCTTATAAAAAATGTAAAAAAAAAAAAGAAAAATTAAATAAAAGCTGCAATCCTCAAAATAAAATTTACAAATATCCACGATGAATAATTTCTTATATGTAATGTTTAGAATTGCCAATAATTTTTTTTTTAAAAAAACATGTGATGTGATTGAGAACTTAGCAATTACATCAAAAGAAATTATATGTCTCAAAACTTTTTATTTCAATTTGTTCCAATTAATATAAAATACTTATACTATATCTATCTATTTGTTTTATTTAATTTGGAATAAAAATATAAATATTTTTTCTTTATTAAAAAGAAAAAATCAAGATTCCATGATTGCTTCCTTTTTCACACTTGGGTTTCGTGTGCTTTGTATTAGATAGTGAGTCAATGACCAATTAATGAGATGAAGATCCCATAAAAGGTTCATGTTCACACACCACTACCAAAAAAAAAATTAATTGGGAATTATCATCCAGCATGAAGCATGCCATTGCCACATACGTTTCCATTTCTTTAATCTTTTTAATCCAGTCCATGAATTTACAATCAAAATAAAATACCAGCAGCTAATAGTTGTAGTTAAATTGTAAATATAACCTGAGTTTATTAAAAAGAGTTTTTAAATTCGAAACTCACTAAATTTTTTATGGAAAAGGAGTGAACAATTCTAATTGTAACTAAATTTCAAGTTGAATTAATCTCATAGTAAAATAGATAAAGATACATATGGTTTACATTAAAAAAAAAATACAATACCACCTAAGAAGATATGGATTAGTTGACATAAAATTGGTCTAATTTAATGAGATATCTTAAGTTCGATGATAATACAGTTTCCTTAAAGCTCTTATAGAGTGATTTGATGGCTTTCCAGGTTTTTATTTATATAGGATTTATATTGCGAATATAGGATTATAATTTTTTTTGTATTTAATTTTTTTTTGTATTTAATGTGTTCAGTTCTTTTGATACTAGGTACTATAAATTCTTACATTCTAAAATGTGAGTGAATCACTCGCGATATTTCAATTATATAACTCTTAATTCAGTACCTAAAATATTATTTGTAACATAAATATACTTAAATTATGTAAATCATAATAACTCAGTACCTAAAAAATTATTTATGTAAATCGTAACCATTTAGTACCTTAAAAATTATTTGTAAAATAAAAGTACCTCAACTTTTATTTTGTAACTAAATAGTACTTCCGTTTTTAACTGTTAGTCTCCCTAACATAAGTGTAATATGAAATTTTCACATCAGATAAATTTTAATAAAAATAAAATTAGCTATAATATTCACATAAGATAAATTTCAATTTTACTGACTGAATATTACAACTAATTTTATTTTTATTAAAATTTATTTGAATATTATGAATTTTATTACTTATTAAATTAATTAACTTAAATATTAATAAATTATAAAATAATTAAATAACTTAATAAGTAATAAAAAAAATAGTAAAAATGTGTAATAATAATGAACATACAATGAACAATTAAATTCAAGATAATAAACAATTAAATTCAAAATAATTTACAATCAAAATATAAACATTACCAAAACCAAGCTTTACTGAGAACCAGCTAGAAACCAAGCCAAAGACTACTACTGAGCCATTTTCCAACACAGAGCGTCTTGCTCAATAATTTCAGCAAGAGCAGAAGATACTGCAACATCCTCAGCATCAACAGAAAAATCCAATTCTTTTCCAATTTGTGAAGTTAAATCCGCCTCAGTTTTGATTTTGATTTGTGGGTGAATCAAGAAATTTTCTGTTATTCTGAGCTATGTCACTATCTGAGGGCTTCCGAATGGAAGTTGTTTTCCTCTTCGACTTTAATTTCCCTTTTCCTTTGAGATTCAATTTTCCTTTCAGCAAATCATCAAACGATAACTTATTGGGATATGGTTTTGGTTCCCCTGTCTCGATAGCTTTAGAACCGCAAAGAGGAAGTGAGCCTTATTGATCTTGACAGATGGAGAAGTAGTGTGCGGTGGGCTACCAGAACCCAGGCCCAAAAAGGATACCTGGACAGTCTTAAAAGCTTCGGGCTGAGGACGAAGCTCATGGGCTTCTGGACTAGAGAGCTCAAAACCCATCTGGGTGGGCTGAGGAGGATCTTCCCCATGAGAAGAAGGCGGGCCTGTCGTTTCCACAAGAGAATTGGGTCCTTGAAAGATGTTAAGCCCAACATGTCCGGCCTCTACCTCAAGCAGACTCGGGTTCTCCTCTTGAGTGGAGCGGGGCCTATCCAAGGAATTTGACTTGGGCTATCCTTTCTTTGATATATTCAACTATTTCTTATAAATTCAATATTGTGCAAATTATCTTTTTTCTTTTTTAAATAACAGTTAAAACTCTTCGCTCCTTACCAAGGATATGTATAGTATAGTTCAAATTGAAGATCTATTTCTAACAAACTCGATATATATTACCAATTAAATCACAATTTTTAGACTATCTAATTCCATATACAATTAAGACAAAATTTACGCAGTTTGGTCAATAATGTCTACATTTAGAGGTAAGACAGAGGATAGTTTTTCACTAAGTTGATTCTGTATCTTAAGAGTGGCAATAATGAACATGATATAATTTATGGGTTATGGTTGAAGTTTATCGCATTTGTATCACAATTGTGTCAATCTGATAAAGACACGAAAATTATTGTATTATGTTAGGATTGACCTGCTAACACACTAAAAATACGTTTTACTTGTGTAGACATACACTGAAGTTTTTTTTAATCAGCAACTTATTTTTATTAAATAAAGGCGAAAAACCACTTTAATTAAATATTAAGACGATAAAAAAAATATCTACCTAAAAATAAATAGATAGTTAGAGCAAGATGTCTGACCTTGCTTTAAGCAAAAGAGCATAACAAACGGAAGAGCTGTAAACATATTAAGAACCTATCCTCTTGCTATTACACCAAAATTGAAGGGTTATTGGAGAAAAAAGAAAAGAGTACATATCATATGGAAATCCCGGGTTATTAGATTTGATCCAAAGCCAAAGACGAAGAAAGTTAATGTGAATATGAAACACCCGACCCGCCCTTTCAAGAAAAAAACACTAGATCCCCCAAGAAAAGTGACAGTGAAGCAAAATATGAGTTGTTTTCCAAAAAAACCACAAAAATGATAGACATAAAAGCTCATTGTGCAGCATAAAAGTGCGAGCACGAGCGCGAGGCTGCAGTTGCCACAAGTAGGCACAGCGCACCATAAAAAGAGCGAGCGCGACACAGAAATCACGAGTGCGAAAAAAGATTGTTTTTGGTTTCAATTTATTCTTATTATACGCAGCGTTTCGTTAAAGTAATAGGGTCGTTTTCTCTTGGTTTAGTGAGCTTAGTAGACTTGTTTATAATTCATGTCATACTATATTGTATTGACATTTTTAATCCCATATGTTATATATTATATACACATTATTTAGATTATACTATATTAATTCAATTCAATTTATAAGTTAATTGTATTAAGTCTGTCATATCACGTTAACTTAATACGTTTAATTCGACACATTATAACTAATATATATATATATTAGCTATATCGTATTATACTAATTTTATAAGTTAATCATATTACATGTGTCATATCATGATAAACCGTTATTAAATAAGTCGTATTTACATTTAAATTTTACACACGATTAGTTTATCGTGTAATATTCGTGTTGACCTTAATGTATTATAGATATATCAAGACACGACATGAATACGACTAATTAATATGAATTGCAACCCTTACTGTACCCTTCTCTTCCACCACAAATCTCCATTTTTTTCTCAATTTTCGGGTTGCACCATATATGAGCTTCTTATATCGGATTGTAATTCAAATCTGCCAGTCACGACAACATTCAAAAAAAATAATGAACGTAATGATATTTCATGCTTTTTTTTTTAAAGGATAATTCATATTAACTAATAGTAAAATATAATTATTTTTATAATAATTTAGACAATTCTTTTCTTAACTAGTTTTAGAATGAATTATTAGATTGAAGATCCATTTTCAAATAAATTCTTAGGCAGATTCTACAATATCATATATAAAGTAATCTAATTATACAATGATATATATTTAATTATTTTATTTCTATTAATTAATATAAAAAAATAATTAATAAATTGGTAATGTAATATACTGAATTTATTTTAAAATTTTTTTTCTAATTTCAAGATACTATAGTCATTCACTAATGCAATCATTGAAGGTTGAATAAACTTAAAGAGTGTTTAAAATTATTGTTTAATTTATAAAATTATGTTTCGAATTTTTTTTAATTTTTTGTAGACTGTATTTTTTAAATCAGTTTTTGGAAAAAATATCAGTTTAATTATTTGTATCAAAGTAATTTTAAAATTCGAAAAAGGTTAAAAATATAATTTTTTTTTTATTATTTGTAAAAGCGTGCCCCCTTAGCAAGTGAGGCAAGTTCAGAGCAAAGGTCATTAATTCTGGTAGTGTGAACCGGGAAAGGCACCTGCTTTTTTTTTTTTCTTTATGTTATCAGTAGTATGCATCTCTTAATATATTCACTACTTTTTATATATTAATTATTATATCATAATAAATACATATATATTTCACATTTATAATAAATAAATATTCAAGTTGTTGATTATATTATAAATGCAGTAGTTAATTATACTATGAAATATACAGTCATTTGATTATCTATAAAGAATTTATTATCAAATTGTTGATAACAATGAGATAAATATCTCTGGTAAAAAATAATCTTAAAAATGTTCATAATCGGTATAGGATAATGAATTGGGCATTCATTGAATCTCTAGATTATCACATGGTTTATTTTGAAGAGAAATCTCATTTTCCATGATATAATATTATCTATATAAAACAGTGAGTTCTTAAAGAGTTAAATGTACCGAATAATGACGTCTGATAATAACTGTACAAATAGTACTAGTGTCAACAGTTATTATCTTGGTCATAATATATTGGTTTTATATGATTTGAAATTCTTTAACTTAAAGTGTTAAAACTGTTCTTTCATGAGTAGTTGTGGAATTGCTCTTGCCTTGTACTGGGCTATCCGCGCTTGGTAATCCGGCTCGTAGTCACCACAGTTAGTCATATAGTATGGCATGAGATTACCAATAGTAGGATTCGTTACCATATAGCATCAGGGCAAGATTCTAATGGAGTTGATATTTTGGTTCTGATAAAATAAATTTCTTACAGGGAGAAATATGACTTATTCAATGTAAAATTGAATTATTAATTAGATTAATAATAATAACGAGAGGACTTAATATTATGATTTAGAAGTCAAAATAATATTTGTGATTTTATCAGTAATTAAAAGAAGAATTCCGGAATGATATTTAATATATCCAGGTATACGAAAAATTCTGAAATTGTGTCCAATATAATATTAAGGAGTTAATATTATATTTTCGTTTCGATAAAATTATTGACCTTATAAGTCACACCCAAATAAATTATTAATATTATAAAAAAATTTAATATAAATTAAATAATTATAATTAATTATTAATATACAAAATTATAATTATTAATTTTAATAAAAATTAAGTTAATTCAAATTTTTATATTAATTATTAATTCAATTTATATAATTAATTTTATAAAAAAATTTTCATTTAAATTTTTTAATTATAAATTAAATAATAAAAATTTTTATTATTAATTTTAATAAAAATGAAGTTAATTAGAATTTTTATATTAATTATTAATTCAATTTATATAATTAATTTTATAAAAAAATTTGTTAATTTATAATTAATATTATAAAAAATTAATCTAAAGAATTAAATTTATAATTAACTTATAATTGTTTAATTTATAATAAAAAAATATCTTTTATTTTCCTAAATATCTTTAATTTTATTATAGATTTTAATTCGGAGTGTAAAATGTATAAATTTTAGATTCAAAATGACGTCATTTCAAGTTATTAGTGTTTTTATTTTTATTTTTTTAATTTTTTCCTTCAAATCAATATTGTTTTGCCTTATTTATCTTTGAAATATGCCTCTCAGAATGATATTGTTTTGTAAAGCCCGTAATTTAGGTCCGAATAATTAATATATTTAATTGCCGCAATTAATATTATTAGAGTCTAAAATTGGGGTTTAAAGATTAATAAAAGATTTTATTTTTATTGTGGATGATTTAATTAAAAAATATAAAGTTGAGAAAAGTTATAAGAAAGAAATAAAAGCCAAGATTTTAAATGGATATTTAGCAAAAATAAGGAGGGAACAAAGTGACATCTTTACCAAACTATAAAAACCTTCTTCTTCCTCATTAACATTAGCCTCAAACCCTAACTTTTCCACCCAAATTCGTGCTTCCTCTTCACCCCTCCATTTTCCTACTTTTTTTCACTCAAAGGAAGCCAAAATCATCAAAAACTAAAGGAAAAATCACTTATATAGCCCAAAGCTCTTTAAAAAAGAAGAAAGAGAAAGTTATTGGAGCTAAAGAAGTCATTTTCTTAGAGAAAGAATAAAGGAAGAAGTTATACACTCAAATCCACATTGTCTTTGGTAAAGGAAGAAGTAAGTGAAGCTAAAAATCATTTTATCTTCTTTTTTTCTCTTGTTTTCTACCATTTTTGTGCTTGGTAGAGACCCATTTCATATGGGTTAGTTCTTTAGTCAAGCTATGGTTTTGAAGAGTTAAAACTCTTTCTTTTAGGTTCTAGATTAGTTAAAGAAGAAACTTGACATGGATTTTGAGTTAAAAAAGATTGTTTGATAGTTAAAGTTGGGTTTATGTTTAAAAAGTAGAGTTATATTACACATGTTTGTTCTTTGGCCTAAAAGAGGCATGTTGATGTCTTATTAGGTGATATAGAGGGTGGTGGTAACCCCCAAAGGGAAGACCAAACTTG